>CAUYSK010012666.1:0-47181 GCA_963575035.1 Avahi laniger
TACCATGAGGCACTGTCTCAGTCGGCTAGGACACCACAGCAGAGTACAGACAGCCCTCTGCATCTGTGGGCTCTGCATCGTGGCTCCAACCAACTGGAGATAGAAAGTATTCAGGGGAAAAATTACATCTGTACTGAACACGTACAGACATTTTCTCCCATCATTATTCCCTAAACGATACAGTACAACTATTTCTATAGCATTTACATTGTATTAGGTATTATGGGTAATCTAGAGATGATTTTAAAGAGCATATGTGAGGATGTGCATCAGCTAAATGCACATACTACACCATCTTATAGCAGGGACGTGAGCATCCTCGGATTTGGGTATCTGTGGGGATCCTGGAACCAATACCCCCATGGATACTAAGGGACGACTGTACCCAAAACTGGGTGGCTTCAAGCAACAGAAGTTTGTTCTCTCACAGTTCTGGAGGCCAGTCCGAAATCAAGGCATCCGCTGGTGCCATGGAGGACTCTAGGGAAGAATGCTCCCGGCCTTCCCCAGTTGGCGGCAGCTCTCCACAACCCCGCCCCTTGGCTCATGGCGACATAACCCGACTTCTGTCTTCACATGCCCATCTTCTCTGAGTCTTCGCTCCGTGTGCATCTGTCTCGGGGTCCAAATTTCCTTCCTTAATAATGACACCAGCCACATTGGATTAAGAGCCCACCTGCTCCAGTGACCGCAACTGATTATATCAGCAACAGTCTTGTCTTGTTTGGACCTTATGTCCAAATAAGGTCACACTCTGAGGTGCTGGGGTTAGGACTTCAACGTATTCGACCCCCAATGGCACCTTACACGTGTTACACTCTTTAATCCTGACAGCAGACTGTAAGACAGGCACGATTCTCTCAGTGTTGCAAGGAGTAAATCGAGGCTCTGGGGGGCGAAGCGACCCACTCTGGGACCCCCAGGTAGGAAGCGGCAGAGCTGGAGGCTGAACCCCGTTCTGTGCCGGGCGGGTCTCTCCCGTTCTGTCCCAAACAGCAGCATCTGCTGTAGCCCAGCGGGCTTTCAGGAAGGGCGGGCAAAGGCGCAGACTCTCAAGTCGGCTCCTCGAGTTTCGGTGTCACCTCCACGGTTTACCACCCTTACTTCCGTGAGACCTTCGCACATTCCTGACCTTAGGGCTCAATCTCTTCATAGGACAGTACCTGCCCACAGACTTACTACGAAGATTAATCCAAGTAATATGTGAAAAATGCTTAGTAAGTGCACAGTGAATGTCAGCTGCTGTCAACACCGTCACAGAAACGTCGACCACTCCTGAACATGAACTCCACAAGCCTCTATACAAAGCTCGTATCTCCAGGCTATGATCCAGGGTCATTTTTGTCCTTGACTCCTTGCCGCTACTGCCTCCAAGTGATTCCAGGCAGGGACAGGAGGCCGGCCGCAGGGCTGAGTGGTGCCGGCCCTTCTCCTCTGACCCCTGCACACCCCCTACCCCGCCCCAGCTTGCTAACGCCCATGTGACAGGAGCGTTTTATCTCTGAAAGCAGCGATAAAAACAGCAGCTCTTAATCTCCTGCCGGCTGCATGTGGCTTTATCTCAGCCCCTCCTCCCGGCTGCTGGGGGATCAGGGGAGATGGGCAGATTAAGAGCAACGTTTCCGACATGCCCTCCCACCTCCTGCACACTGGGGCCCCCGCCAGCAGATTTCCTCAAAGCCCGGAGAGGCAGCCGCCAGAGGAATGTGCGGCCTCCTTGGCATGGCAGACATTCAAGGGAGCCCACAAAGGCGCTGTTATGAAAACCCGCTGGAGCACAGGGTAGGATGGGAGCGTTTCATTTGCAATTGGGATTGCACATTTCAAGAATGGGAGCTCAGCAACAGAATGCATGCATGTGAGCACACATGGCTCATAATTAATTCATTTCACCTCCTCCTATTGAAAAAATATTGCAGAGAATGGGGGTGGGGGGAGTGGAACCACCAGTCTGAACAGGTAGTTATTTCTGTGCCTGGGGCTCAGCCTGGCTGGGAACCAACATGTCAAACGTGGAAGCTGAAAGGCAAGTAACTATGGAGCAGGCTTCTGCCCCAGCCCCAGCACAGCCAGCTAGGTTCTTGGCTACCCCACACTAACCTTCTCCTCTGCTTGCATTTTGTGTGGTCTCCTCATTCTTGGACAGGATTGTCTTGTAATTACAAAAAACTAAACATAGAGCTAAGGACCACAACTTAGCTACCGGGTACTTCCCAGCAACTCCCCAGGAGTTCCTGTGTTCAAGCTGCACTTGGAGCCTGCGGGGCCCGTCCAGGTCCCAGACGTGATGAGGAAACCCAGCGCCCTTCCCTCAGGCAGCCCACAGTCCAGTGTGGAGAGGGGCAAGTCAACAGAAGGGAATGAAGCGGGCGTGTGCAAGGCTTACTGCAGAAGAACAGAAGGGGAAAACCTAGCCCAGTCTGACACTCAGGAAGCTCCCCGGAGCATGGGACATCCAAGAGGAAATGTAAAGAATGAGCAGGAGTTAGCAGGGAAACCTGAAAGCACAAAGACCCCGCAGCTAAAAACAGCCTGGTACATTCTGGAATATTCTGGAATGCGAGGGTATTTTTTTGGTGGGTGAGGGCAGGAGGGGTGGTGGTAATGGTGTTGGGAGGATTAGAATTAAAGAAGCAAATGACATTTAGAGAATTAACTATGATTGAAGTATCAGACGGAACATTCATATAAAGTACCAGTAGCCAAAAGCAGTCTTGAGTGAATTTTACCGGATAGAAAATAATTTAGAAGTGCTTTCTTTCATGCTGTCACTTATTCACGTACATAAATATTTACTGAACCTCAGCTATCTGCCAGGCCCTGTGTGAGTGATGGAGACCCAGAGGTAGTTCAGACACACGGTCGTCCTCAGGGAGCTCACAGTCCGATAGGAACAGAAATCGTAGCCGCGGTTGATTGTTCACTCAGAGGTCCCAGGCACTCTGTCCCTTCCTCCCTCTGCCTCCTGGGGTAGGGGGTGGACTTGCCCTCCCCAGTCACCCAGTCCCCGTGTCAAATGGGTGGTGGGTGAAGAGGGGCTGGGGAGATGGGGAGAGAAAGGGACAGAGACAGAGAGAAACAAAGACAGGAACAGAGAGACATAGAAAGTTGGAGAAAGTCACAGTGGAGAGAGACGGGGTGGGGGGTACAGGGGCAGGGAGAGAGGGAGGGTGAGAGAGAGAAACAGATAAATGCAGGGAGAGACAGAGACAGAGACAGGCAGGTAGAGAGACCGAGAGAGAAAGAGAAGCAAGGCACACGATCATTCACAGAAACAGAAAGAAAGAGACAGAAACAGAGGCAGAATAAGAGACTCCAGACGGAGAGTGACGGAGACAGTGGGGGCAATGACCCAGATGAGCTCTTTCCTGAGAAAACCAAGTCTCCAGTCCCCACCGGCTGAGGTCTGGCCTGGCTGGGGCCCCAGTGTCCCAAAAGCATGGCTGAGCCAGAGCCCACTCGCTGGGGGAAGCGGGGACTCCAGGCTCAGGGTGCTGAGAAGCCCAGCCGGGCAGTGCCGCCATCTGCAGCGGATGGCAGCCCTTCCCCAGCTCCCGTCTAATTCCGCCCCACCCGACCGCGCGCCTGGCCGCGGCCCTCACTGCAGAGACAGGCTCGTGTGCCCGAGGAGTTCCGGCCTCTGAGAATCCCCCAGGGCTGGCCCCCGCAACCGGTCACCTGCAAAGTCCAGCCAAGGAAGCAGGATTCTGGCCAAAGAGGCAGTCTCCAAAGCCGCTGTGTTTAAAGTCCCATGGGCCATCTGAGGCCTTCAGCTGTACAGCCACTGTGTCTGGGAGGCTGTCTCTGTGCCAGGCTCTGATCTCATGGCCGTGACAGTCAAAGTTACTAAACACTCCCCTGGGCCAGGCCCAGCTTCCTCAAATAAGGCAGGTGCTAGCTGTCTATTCACAGATGTGGTAACCAAGTCTGGGAGAGGCCAGGGACTTCTGCAAGGTTATACGGCCAGCACACTTAACTAGTAAGTTCACTGCCACCGTGCTAGGCATTTGTCATTATTATCATGGGAACCCTTGAAGGGAGCATTAGCACTCCCATTTTACAGATTAAGAAAATGAGGTCCAAAGAGGTTAAGCAGCATGCCTGGCTTGCAAAACCAGTGTCTGGGATGAAAATTTTGGCATGCTCTGCTTGGATGCTCCGAATTCCTTCCCTACACACCCCTGGCCCCAGGACATAACTTTTCCCCCCAAAACCTCAAGCCTCCGGGACCTAGGAGAAAAATGGATTGGATCTTCCAATGGAGACACGCCTTGCCCAGTGGATCACCTACTTTCCACAGCACAGCTGCGGCCAGTGGCCTTGCCCTCAGCCCTATTCCTCTGCCCCAGGATCCTTAGCCTGGGGCCGCGGAACCCAAGGAGTGGGTGGATAGAGTTCAGGTGGTCAAAGGACCTGGGTGGAGAAAAATTACATCATAATTTTCACTAACCTCTAACCAAAACCCCGCATGTGCCTCCACTGTAAATCTAAACAACAAACTGCAGTAGGATTAGCGGCGCCTGTGACTTTGTCACCAATAGAAATTGTAGATATTTTTCTATCACAGGACAGTTGATTGCAGATATCTCAAAATATTATGCATACTCATCACTGCTTCAAACTTCTGGCAGCTATTAGACTCACTGCTACATCTTGTTTTTTAATGTGTTACTAAAGAAACACATATAGATATTTATTTTTATATGTCTTTTTTTAATATCTTAATAAGCATATTTCAAAGCTATTTCTTTCCTTAGTCTTATTATGTAAAATAAAAATGGTTTTCTGAGAAGGGCCCAGAGTTCAGAGGCTTCCTGAGATGGCCTGGGGTCCAGGACATCTGGGCATATATCTGCTTACTTGGGGTACAGGGTTGCAGAGATGATCGTTGTTCCCCACCTTGCCTGCTGAATCCCCAGAGTCAAGGCCATGGGTCCATGCCCAGTGGCTCTCTGGCTCAAAAGCCAAACCTCCACCAGCTGTGTGAGGAGCGCAAGCCAGAGCCAGTTGGCACAAACTCCTCTGCGTTACCGGGCAGAGCCGCGTCAGGGCACACGCTCAGGGTTCGAAGACAGGAACCACTACTATTCCATGGGTTTGCAGCCAGCCACCCAGAAGGGCTCAAAGCATAGCCTTCTTACAGCTGAATTACTTTAGAAGGCAGCAAAGTATGAGGCACGCGTTCTCCACATTGGCTGCTCATAGGGATCGCCTGGGGAGCTTTAAAAAGTACTGATGCCTGGGTCTCCCCTGAGAGATCCTGACTGAATTGATTTGGGGTGATGTCGGGTATCAAGATTTTTTTTCAAATTCCCTACAGGATTCCCATGTGCAGCTGGGGTTTAGGATCTCTGATGTGCTGAGAAAAGCCAAGCCCCAGGCTAGCCCTCAGGCCACCAGAGATCCGTTTGTACATCTTAGGTAAGCAGAAACCTCTCTGGACCAGTGCTATGGTTTGAATGTGTTCCCCAAAAGTTCATGGATTGAAAAGTTGGTCCTCAGTGCAGCAATGTTGAGAGGTTGGGACATCTGGTAAGTGACTGGTCATGAGGGACATGAACAGATTAATCCATTCATGGATTAAGAGATTAATGAATCAATGGGTTATTAAGGGAGTATGTTAGTTATCCTGAGAATGGGTCTGTTGTGAAAATCAGTTTTTGCCAGGTGCAGTGGCTCATGCCTGAAATCCTGATACTCTGGGTAGCCAAGGCATGAATGAGGATCACCTGAGGTCAGGAGTTTGAGATCAGCCTGAGCAAGACCCTGCCTCTATAAAAAAATAAAAAAATAAACCAGGCGTGGTGGCACACGCCTATAGTCCCAGCTACTCAGGAGGCCAAGGCAGGAGGATCACTTGAGCCCAGGAGTTTGAAGTTTCAGTGATCTAATGATGACGCCACTGCACTCCAGCCTGAGCAACAGAGCAAGACCCTGTCTCAAAAAAAAAAAAAAAAAAAAAGTCAGTTTGGCTGTGTCTCATGAGCCATGCGATACCCTGTGCTGCCTTGGGACTCTGCAGAGTCCCCACCAGCAAGAAGGCACTCAACCAGATGTTGCTCCTTCACTGTGGACTTCTAGCCTCCAGAACTGTAAGAAATAAATTTCTTTTCTTTATAAATTACCCAGTCTCAGGTATTCAGTTATGGACTAAGTGGAAAATGGACTAAGTCAGGTTTCCCACTTGTAAACATTTGGGATGGGGAGAAGGGAGCTATGTTTATCAAGCACTCGCCACAAGCCAGGTGTTCTGTACTGTTTTTCCTGTGCCCCTCAGCAATTTTGGAATGGTCATGGTGTTATCCCATGCGCAACATCAACCGGCTAGTAAGTGATGGGGCTTGAACAGGAGTCCCGTGTGCTGACACAGAAACCTGTCCTTCCTGCCAGATCACTGCTAAATCGGTGCTGCCCAAACTTTGCTAAATCTCGTTAAAGGTTTAGGGAACTTGTTCAAATGCAGATTCAGTATATTGGGAGATTCTGCATACTGGGTCCAGAGATTCTGCATTTCCAGCAAGCTCGCAAATGATCCAATGCTGCTATCTAAGGAGCCCACTTTGTGTAGCAAATGCCTAACAGGTCTTCATGGCCAGCATCTGTTCTGATTGGTCAGTGTCTGTGCCAGGCCAGTTGGTTAACTATTTAAGCCGTCCCCTCTGCCAGTCCATTCCCCTATCTGATGGCAGCACCCAGGTTTGCTCTAGCATCTCTGATCCTCACCCTGCTTAGCCATGAGGCTTTCATGAGACTGATGACAACCCATCTCCAGGGAGGGCCCTGACCAGCCTAAACCAATCAGCATGTTATGTCCTTCAGCCAGGTGCTATGGTTCAAGGATGGGCACCTAACTTAACCCAAGCAAATGGGATACCAAGAGTTTGAGAGTAAAATTTCCTCTCTGTTCCATGGGTGTTTCCTAAGGCTGATGTGGCTTGAGAATTTACAAGATGTAGCTGCTGTAGTTATTTTCTTTCATGAAGGGAAAGCCCAGAGCTGTGGTCTACAGAACCCAATGGTGTGGAGCCTAAGGATGAAAGCAGACAGAGCAGAGAAAAGCCAGGTCCTTAAAGACATCATTCTAGTGGCTGAATTAATCCTGGCCTACAAAGGATAGTAAATAAAAAAAAAAGCTGGATCAAGCCTTGCCTGAAGCCTATCTCTGTGTTATCAATTCACAAAGGCCATTTAATCCCCTTATTGTTTAAAGCCAGATTGAGTTAACGCCAATAGTCCTAATGTAAAAACCCAAGTGTTAGAAAGACCAGGGTTTGAATCTCAGCTCAGCCACTCACTAACTGTCCTTGTGCAAGCCGTTTGACCTTTCTGAGCCTCAGTTTTCTCATCTATAAAATGGAACTAGTCATGCATACCCCCAGGCTGTTGTGAGGATCAGGAGAAACCATGAATGTGAAATGCCTGGCATCCATGCAATAAATGGTAGCTATTATTATCAAAACTAATTATTAGTCCCATTTGGCAGGCTCTCATTCTGAAAACTGTGTATGTCAGCAGCAGTTTCTAGCTGTTGGGAAAAAAAAAAAGAAAATGAAGCAGCAGCAGCAAATTAACGTGAAAGATTTGGGGGTGAGTGCCTCAAGGGTTATGAGTAACATCGAGAAGAACCAAAAAAGGCTGAACTCTCTTAGGAACTAGCAGTGATGAGGAAGCTTGTCCTGGAGGGAAATGCGAGGCTTGCCCAGGCCATAATCGATTTGGTCCTAGCATACTCAGACCTTGCTTGGCTCCATCAACAGGGTGTGTGGAAGCCACGTTCTGCTTCTCTGGATATTTGATGGTCTGATTGGCTCAGTCTTCCTAATTGTGTTGTATTGACAAATATATTTGTTTGGAACAAGCAAATGTATTGCAGGCAGGAAACAGACCAACTCCAAGAATTTATTTTGCTTTTTGGCACTGCTGCACTGAGTTTAGCATTCATTATGCGCCCATGTAAAACAGTCTCCGGGAACGCTGGCCTGAGTTATCTTTTTAATTATATTTATTTTTTCAGCTGCATTTCGGATCATGAGCAGACTTGCTGGTACTACACAGGGCCTCGCTGGGTGAAACCTCCTGCCTCCCTCGAAATCACGTTGGGCGGATTAAATGTTCAAAGGCAAACCTGTGACGCTACCATGTGCCATTATCGCTAATGGATGAGAGACGGGGTTAAGTCAGTCAAATCCCTGCTCTGAGCCCAGAAAGTCCACAGAAACCAAATCCTGGTCGCCAGATTGAAATAGAAATCAGGTTTAAGTGGAGAGATGAGGAGACGAATGGAAGGTAATTTGGAATGGATCATTTGGGGATCACCACAACCACCTTGCGACCCCCAACCGCCACCCACCTCGGGGCACCTGGCAGCCATATTTGAATGCGGTCCTTCTCCCTGATTGGATGAGGGACAAGCACCTGACCCCAGAAGAGCCAATCAGAGTCCCTGCTGGGATCACTGGTCGAGAGAATGAGGGGCAGACAGACTGGCCACAGGGCAGGTGTTATCACAAGGCACCTGGGAGATAAAGGCAGCCATCTTGGATATCACGGGGACAGAAAAGTAGCAAAAGCCCAGGAAAAGGAACGAAGCAGTCACAGGAAGATGCAGATGGGAGACCAAGGGAAAGACGCTTCCGCGAGTTCTCAGCTTCCTTCAGACCCTGGTTCCAGTCACTGAGGCGTTCGGCCTCCTTAGACTAAATTCCTCCTTTTTGTTCCAGCAAGCTCAAGTTGCTCCCTCACTTACATCCATACAAGGGAAAACTATGCAACCAACCAAACAGTGTTGTGGGGGAATATTTATTAACACGAAAAATGTACACAAGAACATTGTTGAGTGCAAAAAGCATGTTTCTTCGCTCCGTTCAACCGGTTTTTATTGGAAACCTACCATGTGTCCAATGCTACGTATACCCTGGTGAGTCAGGTCACGGCCCCTGCCCTTGTCAACTTTACAGTCTGGTTACAAATTGTCAGGGAAAATCCCACTTTAGTAAAAAGAATTGTGTAACCAGCATGCAACAGGTTTCACGTCTGAGAGAACAAATGTAGCCTTGTAACAATATTCAAAACCGGTGCTGCTCAAAGTGTGTTTGCGGACCCCGGCATATGAGAATGCAGATTCTAAGCCCCGCTCCAGACCTACGGGGTGGGGCCCAGGAATCTGTGTTTTAACAAGGCTTCTAGGTGATTCTGATGCATCCTGAGGTTTGAGAACCACTTCTGTAAAATATAATTTCTCAAGGCCCCACCTTCCAAATTAACAAGAATTTCCAGCTTTTCCTAGGGTTCCCATTTCTAAATGCTGCATTTTCAAGACCACCCATGAATGCACGTGTGCATCAGCGAATAATTACAACCATCAGTTACATACAATTTTACATATGCTAATTAGTTTAGTCCTCATAATTCTCTAAGATAGGTGCTGTGTCCCCCACTTTACAGATGAGAAAACTAAGGCACAGAATGGTTGTCACTTGCCCAAAGTCACACAGCTAATAAGTGGTAGATATGGGATTTAAACGCAGGCAGTCTGGTTCCAGAATCTGTGCTCTTAACCACTAAATTTAACTACTTGTCAAATAAGTCCTGAGCATCTTTGGTGGCCGACAGAAGGAATTCAGTCAAACCCCTCAGACCGGACCCCGCAGTTGCAGCTGGCTCTGTGTTATTCTCTGCTCCTCCTGATCTGGTCATGATGTGTGAGATCTGCAATTACTGCTGGGGCTCTATATCTGGGGAGCCCTCCTGTCCCTCCTGTCCCTTCAGATCTGGGTGTTAAGGCTCCTGCAGCTGAGAAGGGCCCTACAGCAATGCTGTCTAAACTCTGGAGTGTTAGAGCCTTTAAATTCTCAGGGACACCCTTCCGCCATGGGGTGCCCGCTAAACTAGAATGGCTGCATCAGGAGGGTTCTAGTACCAGCCTCAAACCATGCTCAGGAAGAACCCTCACCTCCAGCCACCTGAGTCCTAGCCCCTGTCCACACTCTCTCTTTCCTTATGATAAGTATCTGCTCTACAATCCTGTGGTCCTTTCTGACTACCTGCTCTTGATTGAGGCCAGCCTAGCCCAGAAGTTGAGGCTGTGTTTACCTTTGAGTCCCAAAATGAAGGCCAGCATCTCAGATTCTTTTCTCCCAGGAAACCCCTCAGTCCCTATTGCGGGGGGATAGGGGGATGTGAATTCTAAAAAAGACAAAGGGATATGTGTGGTCCCACTCACCCTCCAGGAGCAACAAAGTTTCAAATGCAGATAGGAGTGTTAACTAGGAAGCGGACCCCTCCTAACTCCAACCACAAACAATATTCCTAGGCCCAGGCCTGCATCCAACCAATGTCTAATTATGCCCTTGGAGGAGTGGAGACAGACACCACTGATAATCAGCCATAAATTGCCAGTTCAAATTGTTAACAAAATACAGACTACCCCTACCTGTCCTGGCCACACCCCCAGGAACCCTAGACCTACACCTACAGGAGCGAAGCCTGGCAGGGCAGGGCCCCCTCCCCCCACAACACCCGGGCTATAGCCATTGTCTACTCTAAGAAACTGGTACCCAAGCTGCTGAAGTCTACACCAGCTTGTTGAAATAGGGCTTTTCTGTAGGTATTGAGATGGTAGGTATCCGTTATTTTCTTCTTTTTTGGTTATCCACATTTTTCAACTTTTCTGCCATAAACATGATTTGTTTGTGTCATGAAGATTACTTTTCTAAAACGTTAAAGAGAATGGCAGGTTTTTAGTTTCCCGAGAAGTGGTGGAGTGCCCTTTCCTTACGCCTGCCTCCACCGACTGTGAGTGCTGGCAGTCCCCATTGGATGCAGCGAGCAGGATGAGGGGTGGTGTCAAGAGCCCGCTGAACATGGCCTTGGTTATCTTCAGAACAAGGCCCACACCCTGGGGCCCCAGCAAAGAAGCATTGTGCTTCCCTGGCCCTGAACCCACCTACTGCCTCTGGTCAGCATGACTAACCATCTAATTCTGGAGAAATGGGAACTCATTGAGTGATCTCGCTTCCTCCAGAGAACAGCCCATTCGTTTCCTGAAGTGACTGGTCCACTGGGAAGTGGGCCAGGATAGGCCTTTGAAGTACTCAACAGCAAACAGAGGAGAAAGAAGAGATCACACAATAGAGCAGTCGGGGGCTATCAAGAGGATGAGAGTTCATGTCCCTGTTAAAAGCAAAGTTTAGATCAAAGCTATAATAGCAGATACGTGGCACACACACCACTACCATATATCTGATGCCCAGAGAAGACATTACTAATTGATCACAGCACTTTATTCTCACTGAGACCCAGCCTCAGAGTCCTTCTCAGTGCAGCCTCAGACAACTTGACCATCAATTGCAAGTGTAACTGGAGATGAACCTCATTTCCCATTCCTGGAGTACTTGGGTTGGAGATGCTAACCCTTCAGACAAGTCCACTTAGAGCCCTGGGTGCTATGGTCATGAGGTTTTTTTAGACCTAGAGCCTGCACCAAACAGCACTATAAGGTCTGTAGTTGTTAATTTCCTCCAACTCACGGAGACGTCACTCTTTCTAGCGTCAGGGAAACTCCCAACCGGGTGTGGCTCTCCTTTCTGCCAGAAGGAACATGAGAGGTCACCCCTCACCAAACTCTTGAGTCACGGAAACCTCTCTTCAAATCAAAGCTTAGTCAGAAGGTCAAATTACACAACAGACTGAAGTGAAACTACTGTGTTTGACAAGGCAGGGACAGTCCAAGCACAGCCACACTAGGCCGCCTCAGCCCCTACCGTGAAGGACTTCCCGAAAACTGCTGGGGCTCCGCGGGACAGTGGGCGATCACTGACCCTGTCCAAATCCCAGCATTTTACGGATGGGGAAAACGAAGGCCAGAGAGGAGAAGCGAATGCCCAAAACTCACACAGCCAGTGAGTGAGTGGCAGAGACAAGAACCCAGGAGCCTTCCGGCTTTTGATCCAAACACCCAACCCAGCATCGAACGCTTGGTCCCTTTTTCCTCGTGTGACGCAGTCTCCCTGAGACGCTGCCGCTGCTCCCTGACTCAGGTCCTGTCGGTCCGCCTGTGACCCCCACTTCAGATCTGCAGCCTACACCCCCACCTCAGCTTGTGACGCATTGGCCTGCCTTGTGGATGTCTCCACTGCGAGATGCCAGGAGGAGCCCAAACGCATCATCCAGCCTGAAAATCTGACTTCTCTTCCCACACGGTTCCCCACCCAGCGGTCCCACCCCACAGCGGCCCCTCCAGCCCGTGCAATCGCTCAAAGCATGAAGCTGAGGTCACCCTTGACCCTTCCCTCCTCCAGGAATCAGTCTCTGTGGCCTTTCACCTGGATCCAGACCCGGCCTCCCTCCGTCTCTCCATAGCCATTGCCATTCCTCATTTCAGGCCACCACCAGCTCCCCTGAATTGGAGCAATAGCCTTTATCTCTGGCTCCAGTTTTCCCCACTCCGTTATTCAGAATGTGGCCAACGTGATCATTCTAGAACACTAATTTAGTCAACCTCTGGCTTATAATTCTTCAAAGACTTATAATTCTTCATTATTGATCTTCAAAATATGCCCAGCCTCCTTGCATAGCTTGCCAGACCCTTCGTAATCTGACCCGTTTACCTCTCCACCGCCATCTTTTGGGGTTCCCTGACTCAGACTCCTGCAAGATGGAACTCCTCTGTGGCCACGGTGTGTGTGGGGGGTAGGTGGTGTTGGGGTCTGAACTTTTCTGTCTCTAGGCCTTTGCACAGGCAGTCCCCTTTGCTGGAACATTTGTCCCTCCCATTTCCACCCAGCTGCTCCCCAGGCCTCAGGGCACCCCTCAGCTGTCACTATTGTCACTGTCCCTTCGTGCCCCCAGTAGTCTGCAAGGCGTGGCCCTCCGTGAGGCTGCCTCACCCATCCTGCCCCCTCCCACTCATCACCCCAAGGAGCCTTTGCCTCTGTCCACACTGTCACCCACACCGGACTCCAGGTCCCCGAGGTCGGGCAGTCTCTTGTCCAGTGCCGGAGCTTCAAGCTGTGGAACAGAGTAGACGTTCAATGAAAAGTCACTGAACGGAGGAGTGAATTGCTCCCGCGACACTCTGTTCTTGTTCGACCTCGTGTCGTAATCAACGAGTCAGGAAGTTGGGCCCCTGATCGTTTTATGTAGAACAGAAGGCGCATTATAAAAAGAAAAGAAAAGAAACTGCAGAAAGGAAAAGGGGAGAGCAAGCCCCGCCATGAAGGAGTGTCGCTCACGCCAGGCCCTGAACCGTGTGCATTATGGGAGGTCGGCTCCCTCTGCATCCCAGAGGGTGCAAATGTGTGTCCAACCTACTGTTTGCCTTTTCACGTTTTCTGTAGCGTCTTTCTGTATCCGAGAGTGCTTAATTCCCCAAATTCATCTCGCTGTCATTGTCCGAGGACACACATCTCTTTTCAGCTGATATGACAGATTTATTTACGGGTCCATCCAAACGAACCACAAGGTTCCTCGAGGACAGGGGCTTCGTATTCACTGCAGTGTTCGCAGAGCTTAACAGGGTCTGGCGCGTACCTAGTAAGCCCTCCACAAGTTCCGGGTAGATGGAAGCATGGGAAGTTGGGAGTGAGGGAGGGCAGGAGGGAGAGGAGAGAGCAGGGCTAGGAAAGATCAGGGCTGAAAACAGGGCAAGAAGAAAGGCAGGAGGAAAGGAAAGAAGTGCTCAGTGAGTGCACGGCTGCTCTGCTCGCATTCACTGCGGTCCCTGGCGCAGCCGCTGGCAGGCCGGGCTGTGCTTGGCAGCTGGGGTGTGCGACCCCACCCTCCCCGCAGGGACAGGCTCGCAGACTCTGGCCCATCACTCCCTGCCCCGGGCCTCCCTTGGCCTCCCAAAGCCAGGCACAGGTGGGCCCTTCCCCAAAACTGCAAGGGATGTGGGGAGGCCCTGTGCAGCCCCGAAGGAAGGCGGTCTCTTGCTCCTTCATCTAAAACATCAGCCCCTCCCCAGCTTCTTTTTTCCGGCTGTGTTCTTTTCTCAGCGCCCATCGCTGCCACGCTACATTCATTTAAGGGACGAGTATGCTTGGGACCAGAAGTGTTTCAGATTTCGGATTTTTTCTGAATTTTGGGATATTTGCATATATATAATGAGATATCTTGCAGATGGGACCCAAGTCTAAACATGAAATTCATTTATATTTCATATACACCTTATACACACATAGCCTGGAGGTAATTTTATAAAATATTTTTAATAATTTTGTCAGGAAATAGTTTGTTTTAAATACTTATGTGTGGACTTTTCCACTGGTGGCTTCATGTCGGTGCTCAAAATGTTTCAGATTTTGGGGCATTTTGGATTTTCAGATTAGGGATGATCCACCTGTCACAGAAGGAGGTGACACAAGCACTCGCACTACAGCCAGACAGCCTGGGCTCAAACCCCGCCGCTGCCCCTTCTTGGCTGAGTGACCTCAGGCAAGTCTCTTAACTGCTCTGTGTGACTCAGTTTCCCCAGGGGAGACACGAGTGCCAGCACCTTCCTCATGAGGATGCTGTGACGGTAAAAGGAGCTGGCCAATGTCAAAGGCTCCCAACAGTGCCTGGCACACAGAAAGGGCTCTATAAATGTTAGCGTGTTGTCATCGTTATGATTACCACCCCTCAGCCTGGAGCGAAGCTCTTTGAGGAAGAGCACTGTGTGCTCCTTGCTGTGCAAGAGGCTAGAACAAGCCCCGTGAGTTGTAGGCACTCACTTTCTTTGAGTGGAAGGGTTTCGACAGCTTGGAAAAGAAAGACCCAGAGAGGCTGAGCAACCTACCCAAAGTCACACAGCAAATTGGAGGCAGTGTTCCCACCTCTACTGCAGCACATGCCTTCTGGGAGGCCAGCAGAGGAGCGGCTGCAGGAAGTTGGGTGTGAAGGCCAGTGCTGCACCGTCCAGTAGGGTAGCCACATGTGGCCACTGAGGCCTTGACATGTGGCTAATAAGATTCATGAGCCGAATTGTTTGAATTGTTCATGTTATTTAATCATAATTTTTTCTTTTTTAAGAGATGGGGTCTCTGTCACCAGGCTAGAGTACAGTGATGTTGATCACAGCTCACTGCAGCCTCGAAATCCTGGGCTCAAGTGATACTCTTGCCTCTGCCTCTTAAGTAGCTGGGAGTACAGGCATGCACCACCATACTCAGCTAATTTTTTAATTTTTTTGTAGATATGGGGTCTTGCTACACTGTCCAGCTCGAGCTCCTAGCCTCAAGTGATCCTCCTGCCTCAGCCTCCCAAATTGCTGGGATTACAGGTATGAGCCACCACACCTGGCCATAATTATAATTAATTTATATTTAAACTAAAAAACTCATATTCCATTCAGTGACTGGAAAACGTTTATATGAGTCTGGGATAACTTGGGTTGGTGAATCCACTTTCTCAACTGTAAATTTTATGAAATCTAAATGCAGATCAAATAGTCCCATGAAAATTTAGTATCTGAATTGAGATATGCTGTAAAAATGTAACATACACATTCAATTTGGAAGGCTTGGTTATGCAAAAAGGAACATAATATATGTTGTTAAAACTTGTGCATATTGGTTATATGTTAAAAGATCATATTTGGGATTTGTTGGGTTAAATAGAGGGTATTATTAAAATTTCATCTGCTACTTCTTTTTTTAATGTGGCTACTAGAAAATTTAAAACGACTTATGTGGCTCATGTTATCTTTCCATGGGTCGGTGCTGGGCCGAGAGAGAAAAGGATGGGGTGGGGAGGAAGGAGGCTTGCTGGCTGGCTTGGCTCCCCCCTACCCCTGCTCAGGACAGTGGGGCAGGACTTTGGGGTGGGCACATCTGGGGAGCCTGGAGCAGCACTGCAGCTGGGCCGCGCTACGTGGGAGGCCCTGTCCCTGCACTCTGACAGTTCCCTGACAGACAGGGAGCAGCTCAGGATTAGCGTTAATTCTTTCCCTGGAGGGCAGGTGGGGAGGAGGTTAAGTGCGAGTGACTGCAGCTGCCCAGTTAAGCCCCAGGAGAGGGATGAGGGCAGAGGAGGAGGCTGGGGAATGTTCTTAGGGATTCCCGGGGAGACAGGAAGCAGCAAAGGCTTGACCTCCTTTATCTCATTTCCCCCTCGACCCTGGGCAGTTTCCCTGTGGCTTAGGGGGGTCGGTTCACCCTCCCCAAACCACACAGCGGCACAGGGCTGACCTGGGCTCCATTCTCCCAATCTTCGCTGAAGTTCTGTAAGCGGCAGCCCCAGATTCAAGATCGGTTGC
This sequence comes from Avahi laniger, assembly GCA_963575035.1. Classification (NCBI taxonomy): domain Eukaryota; kingdom Metazoa; phylum Chordata; class Mammalia; order Primates; family Indriidae; genus Avahi; species Avahi laniger. Next base: position 16,235 of record CAUYSK010012666.1, read on the forward strand.
CTGCTTTGCTGCTCTGGGAAGACACGGGGGCAAGGAGGCTTTGGGGGTAGAGAGGGATTTCGCCAATGCTGAGGGCTGACGCTGAGCTGATAGTCACCACACACAAAGTGCTCCCTGAGTGTCTGCTCCCTGAGCGTCAGCTCCCTGGATTCGCACCCTGTGACGCTGGTGCTGTTCTCAGCATCCCCACTTACAGATGAGGACATCGAGGCTCAGAGAGGTTTAGGACATGGCCAGGGACACACAGGCCAGAGGGAAGCCAGAGAATTTCAACACCAGGCTGCCCCATCTGACCTGAACCCTGAGCTTAAGCACTGTGTCATGTTGCCTCTTCTCCCGGGAGCCTCCCCGCCAGATACCGGACTCGCCAGCAGGGAGGCAGAGGTGACGGGATGGCTGCCTGTCCTCCTCTGGTATGCTGGAGCCCTGCACTGGAGGTGGAGAAGGAGGAGGATGCCATGCTCCCCAGGGCCCCCTCCTACTGGTCCCAGCTTAGATGACACCTCCCCCAGGAAGCCGTCACTGATTCCTCCCGCCTCCCCTTCCAGGCTAGTTACCTGCCCATCCTCCTCACTCCATCCACAGAAAAACGCCGACATGTGTTGAAATTTTACCCACATCATGTCAACTTGCCCTCGTAACCGTCCAGTAAAGATGGTACCATTATCACTGCCATCTGACGGTTGAGAAAACCGAGACACAAGAACATAAAATTGGTTGTTCATGACCACTGAACTCATGGGTAGCTAATAGCAACCCGGATGTTTCCAGCCAAAATGCCCCCTCTTAACAGCCACATTGTTCCTGCTTCCTATGGGATTATTGGTCTGCTCTTCTCTCTCCCCACGCTCCTGCTGAGGCCTTAGAGAGACTGAGTTGAGACTCTGTAGCAATAGCCGAGTAGCACCGTTACCATTTAGAGTCACCAGGTCTGTCTCGTGCACCACTTAAAAGCCCTGCGCTGGTTCGGAGCGAGTCATTGGTGCTCCATTTCATTCCTTGATTCACTCACGGTCTACCGATTGAGCGCCTTCTGTATGCCAGGCACTGAAGTTTCAGCCGTGAACAAGGCCGAGGAGGTCCCCGCTCTCATGGAGCTTCCACACGAGGTGGGGAGACAGAGAGGGATCCGGTACTCAAAGAAGTATATAAAGTCATTTCCAGTAGTGACAAGGCCAATAAGGAGAGCTAAAGCAGAGGATGGGGGAGAATGACGGGTCTGAGGAGGTGACGCGTGGGCACAGATGCGGAGTGAGGGGCCGAGCCCCAGCAGGACCTGGAGGAAAGGCACCCCAGGGGCGGGAACAGCAAGGGCAGACGCTCTGCAAGGGAACCACACCCAGCACGTCCAAGGAACTGAGGGGTTCGTACAAAACACGCCGACGTTCACTGCAGCATTATTTGTAAGACCCAAAAGGTGGAAACGACCCCAGGGCCCACCAACCAATGAATGAATAAATAAAATATATATCCATACAACAGAATATTATTTAGCCACAGAAAGGAATGTAACGCTGATTCACGATACAACATAGATGGGTCTTGAAACATTGGGCTGAGTAAAAGAAGCCGGTCACAAAGCCCACACATCGTGTGATTCCATTTGTATGAAATGCCTGGAACAGGCAAATCTACAGAGACAGAAAGTAGATTAGTGGTTTCCAGGGGCTGCGGGGAGGGGAGGATGAGAGTGACCGCTGATGGGGACTGGGTTTCTTTGGGGGTGACGGAAATGCTCTAAAATCAGATTCTGGTGATCATTGCACAAGTCTGCAAATGTACTAAAACCACTGAACTGTGCACTTGAAATGGGTGGGTATTTTGATACGTCAATTATATCTCAATAAAGTGTTTAAAAGGAAGCAGAAACAAACATAAGCAAGAAGGGGCAAGGTGCCTGGGGCAGAGGGGCGAAGAGAAGAGAGCACAGGCAAGGGGCAGATCAGAGGTTCTTAGGACTTAAGAACTTCGGGTTTCGTTCCATCAGTGGAAGCCACTGGGGGTTCTGAGCTGGGAATCTGAGGGTCCTATTTCCATGTTCTAAACATCATGTGTTTGTGGGGCAGGATAATGGTTGAGAGCATGGATTCCGGAGCCTGGATTCAAGTCCAAACTGAGCCTATGTTCCTAGTTACATGAGTGCAGCAAGCTAAATAATCTTTAGGGGCCTTAGTTTCTCAACCGTAAAATGGGATGATAATAGCATCTCCCTCATAGGGAGGCTTAACTGAGTGAATATTCATGAAGCACTTAGAATAGCGCCTGGCACACAGGCAGTGATCCGTAAAAGTTTGGTAATGAGGAACTGAGAAGGTACCCACTGGATGCTCCCTGTCTGCCCGTGGAGGGAGCTCGGCTGGCCGGGCGCTGCTTTCTGCTCTGCAAAGCTCCAGCCCCTGCCTGGCTCAATCCAACAAGTAATTGCTCCCGAGGCCTCATTCCAAATGGGCCATAAATCAGAGGCCAGGGGCTCCTGTTACCAGCGGCTGGTGGTGAAGTCCCTCCCCGGGAGTAATGGGAAGCAGATGTCTCCAGCCCCTCCTGGCCTCCAGAGGCCTGTGTACCTGGGCTGTTCACAGCACAGCAGTTGGAGGAGAATTTCCATGAGCTTTTAAATCGAAGGCTGTCAAAGAAACAGCCTCTCAGGGCTTCCAGATGTTCAGCAGCTTGTTTTAAGCCAGAGGTGGGCAACTAACAGGGGTCTTTGGGGACTGAAAGAGGAAGAGCAGGGTCATGGATAACACTGGGTCCCTTCCAAGGGGCCAGACCAGGAGGCGAGGTGTGGGGGCCGAGAGGGGGCAAGCTGTGAAGACACCAGCACAGGCTTTGCAGTCACGAGGACCTGGTTAAGTTCTCCGTTTCTCACGTTCTCGGCCTGTGCTCTAAAGTAAAGCATAAGTCACCTTTCCAGACCTCGGTTTTCTCACCTGTGCAATGGGTGTGATGTTACCTATCTCAAATATATTTGAAGGGTGGGAGTCATGTAAGGTAGAACTTCAGTACAGTGTCTGAGGCATCCCCAATGCTCAAAAAAATGAAAGTAGTTATTTGAAGGGAGATGTGCCCAGAGCCTTGTTATCCAGACACACTTTATTGTCCCTGGACAATGAGCACCGTGAAGGGCAGGAGGAAGTGTAGTCACCCATAGGAGACTTTCTTTCCAAGCCTCCTAAGGCCAAGGACTTGAGAAGTCCAGAAAACTCCTTAGCAATCTTTCATCTACAAGTCCATGGGCAGTTCGGCTTTAGGTACGGCCAATTCAGGGCTCACATGATGCCACCAAGAGTCATCTCCTTTTTAGCTTCCTCTGACGGGCTGTCAGATTTAACAAATAAAAATACAGGATGTATTTTTAAAATCTAAGAACTACTTTTCTTAGTATAAGTATACCCCACTAAATATTTGGGACATACATATACTAAAAAATTATTCATTATCTGAAATTCAAGTTGAACTGGGCCTCCCATATTTTATCTGGCAGTTCCTTGCAGTTTATCCCTACGCGGGGTCCTCTGGGGTAGCAATAGGGCGGTAAACCTTTCTTGGCTTGGACTGGATTATATGACTATCCCAAGCTCAGCATTGTGGCCAGGGGGACTTAATAGGCTGGCCACTGTCACCTGGTTTACATGCTCCATCCCCAGACTCAGAGCCTGCGGTCAGTTTGTCTCCAGCTCCTGGGAGGAGGGTGCTTCCCTCAAAGCAAAATCAAGTATGGTTCATGGGCAGGAAAACAGGATGCACGGGGAGCAAATGCGAGGGGGGATTCTGGAGCCACAGGATGTGCATCCCCCCTCATTATAGTTGGTGGGGTGACCCCAGCTGGTGAGGTGCCAAGAGACAAAAGTGGATCTCTTTGGGCAAATGAGCCCCACGCTGTTCCGCCTGACTCTGCCTGCGTCAGACCCACCTCCAGGAAGCCCGTCCCTGATTCGCTCCGCCAGCTTCAATTTCCCCATCAGCAAAATGGAGACAAGGATTCCAACTTCTTGGGGGTAGTCGTGAAGGTTGTCTGAGGTTCCACCTATCTGCTGATTTGAAACTCAGTTAGTTCTTATACATGGGTCATAAATTCAGTCAGCAACACTCAAAAATTTATTTCTTAGAGGTAGATTTTGTTTACAAAGTGGGATTCCAGTCTTAGCAGTCCATTTCATTCCTTAAAAATATCAAAATTAATTATAATTGCATGTCAGGGTTTCTCAACCTCAGCACCGACATTTTGGGCTGGATAATTCTCTGCTGGGGGGGTGTGGGGTGCTCTGTGCTTTGTAGGATGTAGAGCAGCATCCCAGATCCTACCCACAGAAGCCAGTAGCAGCTTCCCCTTAGCTGTGACAACAAAAATGTCTCCCAGACATTGCTAAATATCCCCTGGAGGGTAAAGTCGCTCCCTGCACTGAGAACCACTGTGAAACAGAATAAAATACAAATATATGTTCTTATAAGCATATATTAAGATATTACATCAAATGTGTATTGTGAACCCTATGTTATGCATATCCCACTGGGGAAGCTTATCTCTGTGGGCTGAGCCAGGCTGAGGTCTCTTAAAATAAAGTTCAAGTAAATTGGAGTGAAGACACCACTTCCTGAAGTAAGCAAGCCTGAGTGCCTTCCTGCCCCCAGGGACTTCCAAACTGCATTGAAAACGAAAATCATCTGTCTCAAAAATGTTTCCTTGTCAACTTAATTGAATGGAGAAGGGGGTTGTGGCTATGCCCAATCATCTCTTTAGCTTCCATTTTAGCAAGAGCCAAAGGGCTTCTTGGAGCAACATCAGAATTTGTGTAGTGTTGGTGTCGTAAAGTCACGCTTTACTTTTTACCATTATTTTTAAGGCGTAAAAATAGAGTGAAAGCCAAGCTATGGGGGGTGAGACGGAGGGCATTGGGGGTGTCTGCAGTTATACACCAAGGAGACAGGAAAATTCAGTTGAAAGCTGTCGTAGACTTTGGATTGAAACCTGGGTTTGCCTCTCACTAGCTGGGTGTCCTTGGGCAAGTTGTCTAATCTCTCTGATAGGACCGACTTCATGAGTGTGTGTCCTGGGCAGGCATGCAGGGCCTGCCACTTGGTTTAATGCTCTGTTGTTGCCATCTTGAAATTCTTAATTTTTGAACTCGGGGCCGGGATTTTCATTTTGTCCTGGGCCCCCTAAGTCATGTGGCTGAGCCTACTCCCTGAACTCAATTTTCACATCCATGAAATGAGGGTAATGACACCCTTCCATGACAAGACCGCTGTGAGGATCACAAACCAGTCCAGTAACTGACAATTCTCAACACTTCTGGTACCTGCTCCCCCAGGAGCTCAACTAACAGTGGCTGCAGTCATTGTGCGGCCATCTTTGAAGGAAGTCTTTAAAGATGAGCCTGAGGCCATGACTCTAGCTTCCAGAACCTTTGAACTTCTCACTGTTTATTATTTTTGTTACACCCATCTGTTTCCTGTAGCAATGAACTCTTTAAATGAAAAGGCCTGTGGACTTTTCTGGTGGGGGCGGGGAAGGAGGCAGCGGGCAGCTGGCAGACTCCACCCCTGTGGGCAGCCTGGCTGGGGAGGAAAGTCCCCAGGGGAGCTGGCAGAGCTGAGAAAACAGGCTGGGTCCCAGAGCTCCTGCAAGGCAGGAAGGAAGACGGACTTCTCACATTGCACCCTGTCAAGCCTTCCAAAGAGGGAGACAAAAGGTGGGATTAGAATCAGTCCTAAGGATCCAAATGACCCCACAAAAGGCCCTCAATCTGCTGTGAGCTGCCGCAATTAAGGAGCTCCTGAGAGCTGTGCGCGTCACCAGGGTCCCGCCTTGGCGGTGCATCCTGGCAGGTTCCAGCAGTGTCCAGGGCTCCAAGCTGTCTCTATTGTTTGCACCTGGGCTGATGTGAGATAAGTGGGAGGTGCTGGATCAGCCCTCAGGGCACTGCTGGAGGTTGCCCTCTGGCCTACTGTGCTGGCTGCCCCCAAGAAAGAGGTCCTCACCAGCCGTGCACAGGAAGGACAAGCCAGGTGGCTCCTGTGTGCTGATGGTGTACAGTGACCATGGAGGTGCTGAGCGAGCCCCCTGGGGCTTGCCTGGTGATGACCCAAGTACCCCCTGCAGGAGGGGTGAGGTGGTGTCTGCCCGCTCAATCTATTCTCGCCCACCTGGCGACAGGCCCTCTCCCCCCGTGGCGTGCCCTTGTCTCTCTCCTGCCCCCAGGCCCAGAAGCTGGCCTCCTCCTCAGCTTTTCTTCCAATCTTCCTCCCCCTCTCCTTCCCATCCCCCTGGTCAGAAGAAGCTTCTGGAACTCCAAAGCCAAGAGCTTTTGCCCTTTTCTCCCAGAGTTTCTGCTGAGTCACCCCCTCCCAGGGCAATGCGCATGAGATGCAGAACAGCGGGGACGAGGGTAGAAAGAAACCCCCGGAACAAAAGCCACGTCTGTTCATACTCCAAAGCCCCGTCCCACCACGTGCTCTCGAAGAGTCACGTTGAGACTCAAGATGAGGATTAACTGTCAGTTCGTTGGCTGGTTAGTTTCATAAAAAGTAGACGTATGCCTGTGGGGATGTGTTGTCACAGGAAAACCATCTCTCAGGTGACAAGATGCTGAGGAGGGAGTGGTGTCCCTGTGCCCCGGTGCTGAGCTATCAGAGGAGGAGAGGGGAGACAACCAAAGCCCAGCGTTGCCTGGGCTGGTACCAATTCCTGGATGCTGAGACTAAGCCAGTCTTCCCAGCCCCAGACCCCTGTCCTTCCCCCCTCTGAGGGCTCTTCACACCTTCTCTATGAGACAGAATGGTGGTCACCAGAGAGCCTGTGATGAAGCCATACAGGACCTGATAGGAGTTTAACGCCCAACTTGCAACCCTACTTAGGGGAGGTTAGGCATGCTTCAATCCTGAGCTTCTCTGAATGGGAACATTATTTAGCCAATACATTTGAATAGCCCCATCAGTTAGCATACAGATTTTTTGGAAACATCCTTGCCCACCTTGGGAAGGCTCCCAGCCAGGTTATGAGGGGAACTCTTCTTTTCCCCACCCCGCCCCCGTGAGTGGGACCAGCCACAGGCAGACGCACCGCGGTCTATTGGTGAGAATAACTCTGCACCCGGCAGCGCCCGGACAGTTCTGAGAACGAAGGAGCTTGTTCAGTGACTAATCTGGAAAATAGCTTTGCTAGCCTACACCTCCTTTAGTCGTTTCATGCCAACGTGGCTCCTTTCAACAAACGCATTTTCAAGTTCAAAGCTGGAATGGGCCCTGGGAGGCTTCAGAGCCCTGGAGGATGGAAGCGAACTAGGTGAGGCCAGATTGAGCTTGGAGCCACCGTCACAGAGCTCAGCCGGACCCTGGTCAAAGGTTGGTCCTGGGTACAAGATCAAGTCACAGAATTTCTCTGCTGAATTGGTCCCAAAGTGAGTAACACTTCTAGTTACTAACTAACCTCCACAGTTCCTGCAGGGTGCTGCTGGGAGATTCCCCCCGCCAACCGTCGGCTCATCTCAGGGACATTCTGTAACACTGCAAGGTCTATATCCCCAGCCATAAGACGGAATAACAGTATTTATCCTCCCTCCTGATACAGCGAGTGCCTCCTGACAGATCCATGGGCTATCTGAGGACAAGGACTGTGTCTTATTTGTTTTCCGCAAGGCCCAGTAGACAAACCTATTGGTAACAACGAAAACAATAATAAGAATATAAAGTATAATTTATTGAGGATCTACTATATGCCAGGAACTCTACTAATCACTGGTCACACATTCTCTCTTCTAATTCTCACAACAAAGTTTGGTACGGTATGGTTAGTATCCCTATTTTACAGATGAGAAAACTGAGGCTCAGAAAGAGAAAGTTTAGCCTACACAACTTTGAACTCATGATTCTACCTCATTTGCTCTTCCTTCTCTCCCCTCCTTGACCCTTTTCCCTCTAGCAAGAAGGAGGTAAAATCTGATATATGAAAAGACTTCCCATCAACATCAACTGAAATAAATTGTGTCTGGAGCATCTGCAGCTCCCTCTCCTCCCCCACAATCATTGACCATTTATTCAGGAAATAATTATTGCAAGTCTCCTCTGCACAGCATTGGTCTAAATTCTGAAGGTAAAATAATGAGCAAAAATAATCATTATCAGCTCTTGGGAGCTTACAGTCTAGGAACATAGTCAAACCTCTGGGCATCTCTGTAAGTAAGTGGTATTCTCCATCCCACCCCATCCCATACCTACCTAGGTTTTACTCACTCATTCTTCAACATTTTTGATTTATTAAACTAAGGTTGGGTTACCGTGAGAGTAATAGGAAACCCAAATATCCATGGCTGCCTTAAACTGTAAAGAGAGGGGTTTATTTTTCTTAGTTGACATCATGTCCATGAGTAGATTGTTTAATAACTAAAAGGTGTCAGAATAGAGAGAGAACCTGGTGGTTCTCTTGGCCTTTGCCTCATGTATTAATACTTACAAAGGCTGCTACGGCTCCAGCCATTAAATCTATATTCTAAGCAACAGGAAGTTAAGAAGATCATGAGCAAAAGGGCCCATATCAGCTGAGTCAGTCTCCCTTTGGGGGCTTTTCTGGAAGTCCTTTGCAACAACTCATACTTCCATAACAGACACTATTGGTGCCTGCCCTACCACATCCTCTGGCACCATCTTTCAAGCACCCCAGAATTCTCCTTGTGCACCTGTCTTTGGCCCCAGTGGCTTGCTCAGGTGGCTGCACAGAGCAGGCCAGGAGTGCCAGAGTTAGTGCTCCAGGGGCAGCCTCGACCAGTGACAGGCAGTGGTGGTGGGTAAATACCCAGCTTTCTGGCCCTCGGGTGGGAAAACTTGGCGTCTGTTCTACACCATCTCTCAGGGGTTCCAGAAGAGCAGAGCCTCAGCTGCCCCAGCTGTAATCTGTGCACTCGCAAACTCTGCATTTGGCTCCTCTGCCTGGTCTCAGTTCCCCTTTCTGGAATCACCTTCCAAATAAACTGCCTGCTCTTAAATCTTTACTTCAAAGACTCTGTTTCAAGGAACCCAACATAAGACGACCTGGCTGCTCAGACGGCATCACGTGGCCACCGCTGGCTGCAAAGGAGTCTGGGAAGTGTGATGCCTAGGATGGATGCATTACTGCTCCCAGCAGCATGGGGTCCTGTTGGCAAGGAGGGGGCCGAGGCTCTGGGTGAGACTCCAACAATCCCCACCCACCGCACCGATTCCATGGGCTCCAGGTGACCAGGCATGGCCTCTGCCCTCAAGGGCAGTCTCCAGGGGGAGGCAGACAGGCAACTGTCACACAGGCATGGCGCTACCAGCGAGTGGCAGGTCCGGCCTTTGAGCAGCACTGGTTCTGAGGGAGGCTGTATCTTGAGCGCTTTACATGCATGACGACAACCCGCTCCGCACCCTCTGAGGCAAGGACCGTTTTTACTGTTCTCATCCTGCAGTTGAAGAACTGAGAATCAGCGAGGCTGAGGAACTTGCCCAAGAATACAGGGCTCGTGTGTGTCGGAGTTCAAACTCAAACTCAGTCTGTCGGACTCCAGCAGGAAGTGCTGCCCCAGCTGTGTGCGCGGCTGAGCGGCACCGGGGCAGGTGGAAACTCTCCAGGGTTCTGGGCACAGACAACAGCCTGTGCAGCGGCCGGGAGACGTGAGGCTCTGTGAGGCCACATGGTCTGGGAAGATGGCCCAGGGCCCCTCGATCCACCTGCCCTTGCAGAAAGGGAGCCACAGCCCAGAAGGAGCTGCTCAGGCCCCAGAGCTGTCCCTGCTGCAGGATACTGGCCACCATCCTGCTCACCTGCTCACTGTCTTTTACACACACATCCCTCCTATCTTCTCTCCTCCACACCACCCTGCCACACTCACCGCCTCATAGGTACCTACTCCAACACGCTGCTTGAACCCCAATCTACACTGGCTCCCTGTTACCCCTAGATCAAGTCCCAAATGGCCCATGTTTGTACCAACAACCCTCCGAGTATGACTTTCAGAACTGGAGGGTCATGCATTCAAATCCCATCTCAGGGTTAGGCACGGACAAGTCATATAGTCTGTCTGAGCCTCCATTTTCCCATCTGTAAAATGGGAATTAAAATACTATCACTCAGGGTTGTTCTAAGGACCAAATGAGATTGTATCAGTAAAGCACATAGCGCAATGTTTGGCATATGTCAGACTTCTTTTTTACTTACCGCTACTAATACTAGTACCTTAGAATAACCAACCTTATGTTATGCTACTCCCCAACACGGGCCCCCAAGTCTGCGGTGTGCACTCCTCCCCGCTCTTGCTCCAGCTGTTCTACCCACCTGGAAGGTCTTCTCTTGCCCTCTCTGTCTATTCAAGCCATTCCCTCAGTAAGGGCCAAGAACCTCTCCCCTCCTGTTATTTCTCCTTTGGCTCAGTGGATCTCAAACTTGGCTGCACATTAGAATCTCTGGGGAGACCAGCCTGAGCAAGAGCGAGACCCCGTCTCTACTAAAAAAAATAGAAAGAAATTATCTGGACAACTAAAAATATATAGAAAAAATTAGCCGGGCGTGGTGGCACATGCCTGTAGTCCCAGCTACTCGGGAGGCTGAAGCAGGAGGATCACTTGAGCCCAGGAGTTTGAGGTTGCTGTGAGCTGGGCTAACACCACGGCACTCACTCTACTCAGGGCAAGACAGTGAGATTCTGTCTCAAAAAAAAAAAAGTCCCTGGACAGCCAGTTGCATCAGAATTCTGAAGATGGGTGGGCCTTCGTGTTCCCCCAGGTGATTTAGATTTGCATAACTGGTGCTTTATCCCTTCTACAAAGGGCTGGTGTGTGGCCCAAATTTACTCAGTGAGTTCATTGTTTGGCACCTGGCTTTCATGAGGCTGCAAACACAGTTCTTGCAAAGATCCTGCAGGGCACTGGGGAGCGCTGAGCCTGACTTCCACCCTCGTCAAGACTGGTTTGCCAGGAGGTGGACACACTGCGGGCTCATTTATCTCCGTCTCTCTTCTCCTCCCACACCCCTTTCTGCTCCGCGGAGGCCATCACTGGCTCTGCTAGGAGTGGGCCTGCCTTGTCCGCATGTGGCTGTCAGCGGGGACTCCTCAAAGCAAATTCAAAGGGCCTGTGCTTCCTTCCAGGCAGCCCATGCCTGACCCTGGCAGGGTCAGAGGGCCTTGGACCCTGGCGTGCACACCCAGCCCCTGCGGCAGCCCCCCGCCTTGCCCACCGCAGGGCGCGTCCTCAGGAAGAACTTAGGGAAGAGAAACATGCAGGCTGTTGCAGATTGAGTCTATTTTCCAAAGACGGCCATGGAAGCATCTCCCATCCCATAGGTTCTTGTCACCATGTGACCTCCTCATCTGTCTGCCATCAAGGAGTAGAGTCTATGTCTCTGCCCCTTTTGTGACTGCCTCGGGCCAGAACGGATGTCGAAGTGATGCCATGTGCCTTCTGGGGCAAGGTCATGAAAGATTATTCAGCTTCTTCCTGGAACTCCCCTATGGGGTGCTTGTCCTTAGAAACCAGTCGCCGCCAGGCGGTGAGGAAGCGCCGGCCGCTTGGAGGGGCCACGCGCAGGTGCTCTGGCCGACAGCCCAGCCGAGGTCACAGCCCCGGCCAGATCACCCGCAGATGTGTGAGTGATTGCAGTCCAGCCACGGTCTGCCTGGGCCTCGGGAGAGGCATGGGGAGAGCCGCTCCACTGACCCAGCCAGCCCGGCACCGGGAGAAGTGACCGTGGTATCGGGATGACTGGTGTTTCGCACCACTGAGTTGAGGTGGTTTATTACACACCAACGGACAACTGACGCAGAGGGCCCGAGAGTGGGCTCAAGGCCTTTGGGACAGGGAATTCCGGGGTCCCCAGGGCCCAGCAGGTCTCCCACCTCACGGGAAGAGAGCGCTCTGGGCCGGGCCAGAGCGAGGCCTTGTGAAGCGCAGGGACACAGGGGCCTGGTGGTCTGCGTCTGCGGGCGACACCACCCCCAGGCGTCCACCCCAGAGCGGCTCAGGGGTGACAGTCCTGACTGCGGCCTGTGAGCTGGAGTCTGGCTCCTGCCGCGCGTGGGGGACGCGGAGCCCCGGTGCACAGGCCGGGCTTGGCCGTCGGAGCAACGTTGTCCCCCGAACACGTGTGGGACTTGGCTCTTGCTGTGGTTTCTTCAGAAAAGGGATGTGTTGCCAACATTTAAAAATTAGAAGACTTCAAATAAAAACCTGTAGATGTATAAATATGTGTTTTCCCCGTGATTGCAGAAACAAACATGCTAGGATTTTCTCTTGAAGTGAAGACAAGCTGCCCCACAGGTCCATGTTTCCTGCAGCAACAGCTTCGCAGAGGAGGCATTGGATGGGGCAGTCCCCTCAGTGGTCCCATCCCCGCCCTTCCCTGTGGCCTTAAACTCACTGGGCTCCGCTGGTGCATTAAGCTTCGCAGCCCCCGTAGGCATTTGATTTTTGAATTCCCAAGTTGGGCTCCCCTGGTACCTGACTTCCTAGGTGTGTGACCTTGGGCAGGCTCCTTACTTTTCTCTGCATCTATTTTCTACCCTATAAACTATGATACACCTGCCTTGGAGCACTGGGAAAGAGGGAAGGACTTGTCCCAGCATTTGGCATATATTAAGTGCTTTGTAAATAATTGCTGCTATCATCACTATTGTTATTTTTGCTATTTCAGGCCTTGGGCCGAATTCCCCACCCGCCATCTCCTGTGGCTCTCGCTCAGCCCTCACAAGCTGTCTCCCAGCACTCCGCTCTGCAAATCCATGCCCTGGGCCCAGGAGAGCCACAGGGACGGGCTGCAGCCTTGCCCTGGAATGTAAATATCAGCGCTGGCCCAGCCCGGGAGTGCAGGATCCGGAAGAGCCAGCACGCTGGAGTCGCGCAAACATCTGCCAGGAGCTGCCAGCCACAAGGTCCACCCCAGCCTGGCCTTTAGAGGATGGAGCCGGGGAGAACTCAGTTGGCAACACTTGCCCCCTCACCCCGCACCAGGAGACAGGAAGATCCGTCTGAGCTTCTCCCCAGGGCCCCCAGGCCGCGGGTCTCTGAGGGCAGCAGAGCAAGAGCCGAGGCTGGGGTTCAGGGCACGGGCTTTGACAGCGATCACCCCGGAGTGGGGAACAGTAGAGCAAAGGCTGCCCCCAGGAAGATCAAGTCCGGGAGGGAGGAAATTGGCTTCTGCAACTCCAGCTGAGTGACTGACTTCAGCTGTAATTATCTGGTTATTTCAGGCAAAAGCAAAAAACCAAAAGCCAAAGGGTCTGGATCCAGCGCTGAGGTTCAGCTGTTTGTCGCTGGCAGCAGCCAGAGACCCACCCTGGCTAGGGAAGGCTGCGCAGTGTGGGCGGGGAAGGCTACTGTCACGCCGGGACGCTAACAGGCACCGGGGTGAGGCACAGTCCTGTTCTCTCCTCTTCTCCATCACCCGCACGACTTGGGCAGATTTCCTGGGTACTTTGCCGTGGGTGTGACTCGGCAGCCATGGCCTTCTCTGCATCTCCCAGGGGGCGGCGGTAGCTACAGTGGTGGCCCTTGGGATCACTCAGGCCTGGGTTTGCATCCTGGCTCTGCCACTTCGTAGCTACGTAATCTTGGGCAAGTGTCTTAACCTCTCTGTGCCTCAATTTCCCTTCCCCCGGTAAAATGTGGATAATAGTACCTACCTCGGGGTGTTTGGAGAATAAAATGAAACACTATCCCTTCCCCACTACAGAGTGTGTTCTGCCCCGAGGCAGATGCTGTTGGACCAGCTGAGCGGGGCTTTGTGCCTGGCACTTAGTAAATCGCTGACCAGCCTGTGGACGATCAGTCGCATGCCCACGCTGGTCCAATCGGTGGCCACCTCCTCCCCCATCACAGCAGCCACACCACATGTATGCAGTAGAATACTATGCAACATTTAAAAAGGAACGGAGCCTACCTCCACTAACTGACATGGAAGGATTTCGTAGCAGAGGCTGGGGTGGAACAGTTCCCTCCAGGTGGGCTGGCGGCCACCCGGGGCTGGTTGATGCGCACAGTTTCCTTGGCTCATCCCTTCGCCGTGAGGGGGCAGGCACTACAGGCTGCTGCACAGAGGCCATAATCTTGGCTGGGTATAGAGACCGCGATGGCTCCCACCCCTATGTGAGGCCACCCCTGCCCCAGCTCCAACATCATCCACCGCTAACATCCACGGACACACGGCGTTTCCACCGGGGACTGGGGCAGGGGGAATACGTCCCGACTCAGTTTGTTGCCAAACCGGGTAAGTGCTCCAACTCGACAGAACTATCAGCACTGAGCTAACAGTGACAGATGAACCGGGAGGCGAGTGGGGACAGCCAGCAAACAGATCTGTTTGCCAGCTCTGAGATTCCATCTGGGCTTCCCCCCAACAAAAGACGCATTTCTCTGCAGAGGTGTCTGCGGGGCCTTGTGTTGGAGTCAGTTTATTCCCCCCAGCCTTTCACGAGTGGCTGAAGAATGAGGCGGTAGACCCAAGCAGCCAAGCCCTTATCGCAGCTCTGACCATCTTCCCACCCACGAGGCTTCCGCGTGACCCAATCCTACAGGCCACTGGAAGACCACGGGGGAGAAGTCTGAAAAATGCGGCTCTTCGGTGAAAAGGGATTGGCTGTCCGGGGCGAGTGGAAAACAGTCAAGTTCAATCCCACGGGAAATCATTCTCTCCGCAGACGTTCTATCTTCTGCGTGTTCCTAGCCAGTCTTGAGCCCCCGGTGGCCCTACAGGGATGGGAATTGCTTGTGTGGGGCCCACAGGTCCTGCTGGGAAAAGGCTCTAAGACAAGTCAACGCTCTGTGGCTGCAGAAAGGCCAGGTGCCGCCCCACACACGTGCAGCCATCGGGGCTGTTTTACCCCCGGAGCTGTCACACTGAGCAAGGGCTGGGGGGCCAGGGGGCAGCAACAAAGGTTTTCCTAGTCCCTTCCCTGTGACCCCCCGTGTGAGCTGCTCAACGCCTGGATCGTCCATCCATCAAGTGGCGTGGGGAGGACACCTCTGTCACCAAGCAGGAGTCTGCCTAAGGCTCGTCGTGCACGCTTCTTGACGTGGAACGTTTCGGGAGGCTGGCCTCCCACAAGTGGAACACTGGGTCAAAGGGCCTGTCATCAAACATTCTGATAGATCCTGAAAGCTCTGCTAGTTTCACTCCAGCATCAGGCAACTTTTACAGCACGACAACCTTGAAATCCCAGCCGCATGGAACAAGCGGCATTTATTTTCTCACTTACTTTCCTACAGTTGGGTTCGGCTGATCTAGGCTGGACACGGCAGGGCTGGGCTCCAGGCTGCATCTCTCACGCATCCTGGGCCAACAGCTCCCTGGGGAATGTTACTCACATGGTGACAGCAGACCCTCAAGAGGGACAAGTGGAAACTTTTGAGGCCTCTTAGGGCCTAAACTCAGAACTGGCCGCTTCACTCCTCCCGTCATCCCGTTGGGCAGAGTGAGTCATGTGGCCAAGCGCGATGTCAACAGGATGGGAGGTGTACTCCTCCCAGGGAGGTCGGAGCAGGGGAGGAGTGAATACCTGATGAACAGTACTCTAGTCTACACAACTCCTTAGCATGTGAATGTGTGTCTGCTTGTGTTCACATGTGTGTACAAAGAGCTGTGTACAAGAATATTCACTATGGCCGGGAGCAGTGGCTCATGCTGGTAATATCAGCCCTTTAGAAAGCTGAGGTGGGAGGATCACTTGAGGCCAGGAGTTCGAGACCAGCCTGGGCAACAAAAGCAAGATCCCATCTCTACAAAAAAATTTTAAAATTAGCGGGGTGTGGTGGCATGCACCTGTAGTCCCAGCTACTCAGGAGGCTGAGGCAGGAGGATTGCTTAAGGCCAGAAATTTTAGGTTGCAGTGAGCTATGATGATGCCACTGCTCTCCAGCCTGGGCAACAGAAAGAGTTCTTATCTCACCAAAAAAAAGAAAGAATGTTCACTCCAGCACAGTTTGTGATATTGAAACTGGGGAGAAAAGCAAATATTCATTCACAGGAAGTGATTAAATCACCCATACTCTATGTAGAGATGGATTCCTACGCATCAATTTAAAAAGAAATGGGACCTATCTCCATTAATTAATACCTTTCCAAGACAAGGTAAATAAGAAAAGCAAGTCATGGAAAATACACAGTATGATCTTTGGGAATTAAAATACCCCTACTGAGGGGCGTGTGTGTGTGTGTGTGTGTGTGTGTGTGTGTGTGTGTGTGTGTTTATGTGCAGGAGGAAGACTGGGAGGAAGGCCACAGGCAATCTTACCTGTGGAGAAGATGTTCTGAATTAGTTTAATCTTTTACAAAGGGAATGTGTTTGCATATTATATGTGAAGTTCCTTTTTTTTGTTATTATTAGAATACCAGAAGAAAACATAAGAAAATACCATTGTTAGGGGCTTGAGGCCTTACTAGATGCAAATGTTTCAGGTCCTCAGGAGTGCCCGAATCCTGCCAGATCAGAGCCACTCCTCCCCTGCTCCTGTCCAAGTCCTCCTGGGAGACACACTCAACCTGAAAGACCAGGGAAAAGACACTAATAGTGGCCCTTTACGATGAGCTGGGCCACCAGGCGGGCAGAGCCCTCGGTAGACAACTGAGCTGAAGCATAAGTCTCAGGCCCGTGACCCACAGAGCCCCGTCCACTAAGCCCTGGCCTGTGCCCACTGTCTGCAGGGCCTGATAAGACCAGAGTGTCAGAGCTGCCCCTGAAAAGCAGAAAAGAGAGAGGACAGGACCACCCTGTGGCCCTAAGGACACAGGCCCCACCTCCACTGAGCCATCTACCCTTTGGGAACCACGCCCAGCTAAGGGTCTTGTTAACACAGAGTGACCCAGCCCACCAGGACACTGGCTCCCTGTTGCCGCCCCTTCTCCTGGGGAGAGGTGAGAAAGGTCTCAGGTAAGGGCAGAGCCACTGCCTCCATGACCATGACATCTTCTTCCAAACCCGCACTGTCTGGCATGGTGGCCATTAGCCCCGTGAGGCTATTTAAATTTAAATGACTTAAATAAAATAACAGATCCAGCTCCCCGCTCACACTAACCACATTTCACGAGCTCACCAGCCACGAGTGGCTCATGGCTACCGTGTTGGGCGGCACAGAGGGAGAGGGCCCGGAGCCCTGCTGGGCGGTGCTGCTTGGAGTGTCCACGGTGACTCTCAGCAGGAGGAACCAAGGAATCTACCCAGGCCTTGACCTGGCACAGGAGCTGGGGGCAGCGTGAAAAGCCTTTCTTATATTTCGTTGCACGACGTCCATGATGCATAAAGTCTCAGGAGGCCTGTGGGAGACGTTGGCAGGCCCGTCTCCCTTCACATGGGATTGGTGGGGGCTTGGCCTCACGCTGGCTGGGCAGCCCTGGCCTCCCCCTTCTGCCACCTGCTCTGCAGCAAAGACACACCCTTCATTCCCCTTCCCTGTCCCCTGCAAGCAAGGAGATGTCTTAGTACATTCGAGCTACAATAACAGTTCCATAGACTGGGCAGCTTATAAGCAACTCATGGTTCTAGAGGCTGAGAAGTCCAAGATCAAGACACCGGCAGGTCCAGTGTCTGGTCATGAGGACTCTCTCCCTGGTTCATAGATGGCATCGTCTGGCTGTGTCCTCGCGTGGTGGGAGGGACAAGGGAGGTCTCTGGGGCCTCTTTTATAAGGGCACTAACCCAGTCATGAGGGCTCCACCTCCATAACCTGGCCATGTCCCAAAGGCCCCACCTCCTAATACCGTCTCCTGGAGGGTAAGGATTTCAAATGTGAATTTTGATGGGACACAAACATTCAGTCCATAGCAAGAGGAAATCTCTGGTAGAGAAGAGATGTGGTTCTGCCCCTCCCATTGCACAACTTGATCCGATGCCCTGTGGGCCAAATTTCCAGCCTCCCAAGCCACTCAGCACTCCACCCCACTCCCTCCTAAAAGCTCCCGCCTCCTGTGCCCTTGGCCGGAGAGCTGCACCTGCCGCACTGTTGCCCCAGGCTCTGCCCAGCCTCGTCCTCATCACTCTTGCCCCGGAGGCTGCCAGCGGATAGCCCATGGACTGCGTCCAGCTCGCAGATGTGGGTCATTTGGCACACACAGTGCTTTTGCAAAGTTTGAATGAACTGCCTCAAAAAACAAGAAATTTCACATAAAAATCCAGATTTTTTACCCTCAACAAACAAGAAGTTTTACAAACCAGAAGCTCTTCCCGCATGGCAAGAAGCTGACTGAAGCTGAGAGAGGACACTGCCTCTTTTGGCAGAGACATGGGAACTTGCTTTTGCCACAGACCACACTGCTCCCTGATGTGACCCACCTGCGTGGGCACTGGAGTGAGGGACTCTGTTCTGTTTTCCAGGGGCTCCGTCGCACGGCTCTCTGGGGGTTCCCAGGGTTCTTGGATGCTGGACTTTTCACTGCACCTAATCCTCACGCGGACATCCAGAAGCACCTCAAACTTCTCGCACACCACGCTGCCACCTTCCGCTTTCCCTGCAGCCAGCTCCTCCCACTGTGTCTCCACACTTCCCACATAGGACAGAACAGCCACAGTCGTCCCCATACCTCCCTCTCCCCACCAGATTCCACAGCTAACATTTCTCTTATGCTGTTCCCTCCACCTCTACAGCACAGTCTGCCCTCACCTGTCCCTCAGTTTCCACGTCTGTAAAATGGGGACAGTGATGACAATACAGTCAGGTGAAGCGTTTATATAATGTCCTATACATAGTAACTACTTTGAAACACACACACACACACAAACACACACATACACACACCCACGGCTAATCATTTCACATGGACCAAAATCAAGTAACTCATTTTTACCGATATAGCATAGTTGTCCAAATTTTGGGGGTGCAAATGATATTTTGATATATGTCTACAATGTGTAATGATCAAATCCGGGTAATTGGAATATCCATCACCTCAAACATTTGTCTTTTCTTTGTGTTGAGGAAAATCTGGTAACTTTCAAGCCTGCCTTTCCCCACATCTTCAGACATTCACCTGGGTTTGGCTTGATCGCTCTGGATTCTTTGCAGGTGCCAGTCAGCCATGGAAGGGACTCCCAGCTGAGCAGCACCTGGCTGTGCCTGGAGTTGGGCCTCGGGTTTTGCTCTGCACCTGGCAGGCTGGGGTTAATTCACTTCTGGCTTGTTAGTGAATTCAATTGTGCAGAGACAGCACAGGTCTCCGGCTTCCAGCCAAGCTCCCCTGTTCCCCTCCCAAGGAGCCATGTCAGAAGATGGAAAATAATTAGTCATTAAAACAAATGCTCAGGAACGTGACAAACGTCAAGCCCCGATCTCACAGCTGGGTGACATCTTGACATTTAAAACAGTTCCACAGCTTCCTCCTGGGGCTCATGATAATCCATCTGGTTTCCCAAGTCATAGCTGGTGGCCCAGAGAACCCGCAGGCTGCCCTGCCGGCTGCAGACTCCATGTGCCCTGGGGTCCTGTGGATAACTCACTCTTTGTCATTTATCTGGCAAAAGTGGCATCGCACACAGTGCCCCATGCTAACGATGTCAGAGTCATGGGCCTGCCTCCCACCCACCCAACTACCAACCCACACACCTATCCTTCCATCTGTTCACCCATCCATCCATCTAGACTCCATGCTACTCGTCCACCCATTCATCTATCCACCCATCCACCTACCCCTCCATCCATCCACCCATGCAGCCATCTCCTCTACTTATTCACCTATCCGTCCATCTATATACCAGCCTACCTATCCACCCACCTACTGATCCAACCATCCATCCATCCACCCACCAACCCAACCCCTCCATCGTCTACCAGCCAATCCATCCTTTCACCCAGCCAGGCAATACTTAGTGAGCGCCTGCTAGCCATTCATGTATTCATTCACGCATCCAGAAAGATAGTTATTAGGAGCTACTATGAATTCATTCACTCAACAAACCAGCAGGTGTCGAGAACTTAATAATCTCATTCATTTATGCAGCAGTGAGCACCTACTGTTTATGTATTCACTTAATAGTGATTAGGCAGCAATCATTTACTTATTTATTCATTTATTCAATGAACATTTGAGCAGCTGTTGTTTAGTCAATCAGTCAGGAAGCTGGCATTTATTAAGCACTTACTAGTATCAGACCCTGTTCTAGGCACTTGGGATACTGTGATGATTAGGACAAAGCCCATGTCATTAAGCGACAAACAAACCAAGCAAGAAGACAGACCCATCACCAGATAACGGTTCCTCAAGGTTGTCAGTGCATCGATAAAGATGTATATGCAGTGTAGGGGAGCTCCGAGAAGGTGCACAAAATC
Organism: Avahi laniger; assembly: GCA_963575035.1. Taxonomy (NCBI): domain Eukaryota; kingdom Metazoa; phylum Chordata; class Mammalia; order Primates; family Indriidae; genus Avahi; species Avahi laniger. Next base: position 36,494 of record CAUYSK010012666.1, read on the forward strand.
CAGTCTGGAAGCTTTAGAGAAGGCTTCCTCACCTGTGACTCACCTGTAGGCTTGAAATGCAAACCACCGGAAATCCCAGCTCTGTTTTCTAGCTGTGACTTGGGGTTATGATGATCTTCCATGTGAATGCCAGTTTCCTCACCTGTAAAGTGGGATAACAACAGTGCTTACCATATAGAATTGTGAAGAGGTGAGGCACATATGGTTAGTGATCAATAAGTGCTAGCTCTTACTACTTACACTTAAAGCAAGAGTAGCAGTTAGCCAAGAGAGAAGTGGGAGGGAGGACGGTCCACGCAGCAAGACCCAGAGCCCATAAATGCTTGAGTACAGGGCCAGGCGTGGGGGAAGTAAAAGTAATTCAGGGTTGCTACAGGAAGGGGTAAGAGAGGAAAAGCAAGGGAAGAAAAGGGGGAAAGATGGGCCCCAGCCCCAAGGACAGCAGTTCTCAAAGCCTGTTCCCTGAGGCACTGCGTCCGCATCTCGTGGGGAATTGGGTAGCTGGAAATGGAAATCCTGGGGCCCAACCCCAGACCTAGTGGGCAGGAAGCTCTGAGGCTGGGGCCCAGCACCGTGTGTTGACAAGTCTTGAGACTGGTCTGGGGTGCCGGGAGTCATCTTATCCTTGGGGGGAGGAAGATGGGAGGAGTGTTTGTCAACAGATCTGCTTTCATTCCCAAATCATAAAATACCTTCAGCTGCAAGGAGTTGGCTGGGGAACCAAGTGGGCAGGGAGTGTGGGTAACTGAGAGAAAACCCATCTCTCCGGCTGGCAAAGCCATTTCCTGCCTGCTCCCTGCTGTGTGTGTTGGGGGAGGAGACGCGGTGCCCAGGTGTGAAGAAGCCCTTGCCTTAGGGCCCCTTAGGGACCCCTCCTGAAGGAGAGGGGCAGCTTCTGGCTCAGACCTGAGGGCATCAGGCCACAGATCTGCCAGTTCTGGGGGTTCTGTTGCCCTCCCTGCACCCCCACCCCCACCCCGCCTGTCAGTGCTGGGATGTCACAGGAAACAATGTGCCGTTGGCGGCGGCCTGGCGTCAGGCATCACAGTGACTCTCATTTCCTAGGAAACAGGGAGTCGCACTTGTACCTTTGCCGGGAGCCTCCGCACTTGGAGCCATCATGTGACTCAGGGAGCTATTTTTAGCCTCCCCCAGCCCTGTGTTGTAGGAAGAATGATTTGATGAAAATACTAAACTCATTAAAAGCCTGGGGGATGGGGAGGGAAGGAGGAGCCGCCAGAGCAGGGAGGCTGCAGCCTCCTAGATTCCGGCCCAGGCTGAGCAGCCAGAAGTAATGACAGCTGGGACCTGGCTTTCCGTGGGGTCTGTGCCCCAGGGAGGTGGGCAGTGAGAACTGCTAGCTCTGATACCCGTCACTGTTGGTCTGTTCTATGGGCCAGGCACTGTGTTCAGCGATTACCTGCATCTGCCTCACGAAACTCCTAGAAAATAAGAACTAACAACATTCCACTTTGCAGAAGAGGAAACTGAGGCTCAGAGGAGTTAAAGAAATTGCTCAAAGTCATCAGCTAGGAAGCGAGGAATTCAGCGTTCAAACCCAAGCCGTCTGACCCGGAAGCTTGCCTCTGACTCACCCTGCCACAGGCAACCCCATCTGTACCCAATAGCTGACAAAATGGGGGACAGGGCTGACATCAGGGGCATGCGACCATGCCCCACCACTTAGAAGGACCCCGTGCTTGGTTTAATACTCTGCTGTCATCGTCTTGAAATTTTCAATCAGTTTTTAACAGGGCGCCCTGCATTTTCGTTTTGCACTGGGCCCAGCAAGCGATGCAGCCCGTCCTGCTGCAGAATTTTCCTGCCCTCTTTCCAAGCTCCGATCTGCACGCACAACCCGCTTCTCCAATTTCTTCCTCCTGTTCAGAATCAAGGAGGACTTTCCTTTTACTGTGTTCATGGTTAAGGTCCCGATTCTGGAGTCACCAGACTTCGGTTTCAATCCCAGCTCTGTCACTTATTAGCTGTGCGCTCCCAGGAATGGCTTCACCTAACTGAGCCTCCGTTTCCACACTTATAAAATGAAGATACTAGTAGTTCCTGTCTCATTTCATTGGCTTTTTTTTTTGAAACAGGATCTCACTCTGTTGCCAGGGCTAGAATGCAGTGGCATCATCATAGCTCACTGCAACCTCAAACTTCTGGGCTCAAGTGATCCTCTTGCCTCAGCCTCCTGAGTAGCTGGGACTACAGGTGCACCCCACCATGCCCAGCTAATTTTTCTATTTCTGTAGACACGGGGTCTCACTCTTGCTCAGGCTAGTGTTGAACTCCTGGCCTCAAGCAAGCAGTCCTCCCTCCTTGGTCTCCCAAAGCGCTGGGATTACAGGCATGAGTCACCACTCCTGGCCGAAATACAATTTTTTTGTGGCAATCACTCAGCCCAGTGCCAGGTGCATAGTAGATGCTTGACTGAGGCTAGTTATTGCGAGTGTAGGGAAAGATGGCTAACGCTTTGGGACTCTGCTCCTGGCATCTTGCACCGCTTAGTACCTTTCACTCCCTGCCCACTTTTCCCTGGGAGTGTCAGCAGCATTTGCCACAGACCCCTCTCCTCTGCAGCCTCACTCCATCCACACTCACTGCCTGGAGTCTCTGAAGAGGGTACTCAGCTGTGCCCCCAATGTCAAGACAGCTGAGTGGACCCCAACATGTAGCCCAATAACATGTGTGACTCCCAGGATCCTCAAGGACTCAAATCCTCCAAGAACCACCCAGGGAGGCCCAGGTTTGAGACTGATGTGGGGAGACACTCTTTACCGCCACTCCATGATCTACTGGATGCATCCGTATCTAATGTCACATTCACATGAGCGCCGTGACATTGGTATTAAAGAATTGTCCCCATTTTACAGATGCAGAAGAGCCAGAAACTGGCACAGCCAAGAGTAGCACCCAAGCCCAACGGCAAGTCCAGTGTGAATGTCAGGTCCCACCCTGTGCTGGGCAGGCAGTGTGTCCCCTTAGCCCACAGAAATGGGTGACACCCACAACCCTGTCCTTCAGAGACTCAGAGCCCAGCCTGGGGTTGCACAGAGGAGTGAGGTGGACAAACAACAGGCCAATGGCCTCTGGGTACCTGTACGGAGAACCCTCTCCCTGTTCCCTTAGCCAAAAGTGCTTTCAGTGGCCTCGTGCAAACCAGCTCCCCCAGCCCTGCCCAGCAATTCCCCAGCCCACCCGACTCTGTGGAGTTCTGCTTGCTCTCTGGGGAGGACGGTCCCCGGTGGGACTGAGTCTCAGTTGCCCACAGCAGGTTAGTGACCTGCTTACTAACATACCTGCTTCCCTTCCCTCTCTCCTCTCCCCACACCCTACCAGTGCCGCCTTGGGTCACCCCCTCGTAAACTCCTGTCTTTGAATCTCTGCCTCAGAGTCTGCTTCTGAGGGAAGCCAGCCGAACCCAGAAAACACTCAATGGCTCATTCGTTGGCTCGTTCATTCATTCATTCGCTCATGCTACGGGTCCTCCTTGCACGTCTGCCATTGTATGAGCATGGAAAGTTAGTTTCCCTCTCTAGGAAATGAGAATTGTCATTCGGTCAACAAACATTCATGCAGCAATGGAACAACCCCATGTGCCAAGCCTCTGACACTAGCTCCAGCTCAGGCGTCCAGGAGGCAGTGGATAGGAACAAAGCAGACACCCTTACCGAGGGTGTCCCATGTGCCAGACCCTGCGCAAAGACCTCCACGTGCGTTCTCCTCTCCTGCCCACGATGACCCAGTAAAGTCGCTATTATTAGCCTCCTTTTACAGGCAGGGAATTGAGCCTTCAGGGAGGTTAAGTGTTTTTTCAAGGTGACACAGCAGTTGGTAACGACAAAGCCAAGATCTCAAGCAAGGTCTCCAGGAATCTCAAGTCTGCTGAACCTTGACCCAACCACCAAGCTATACAGCTGCTCGTTCTCCTCCAGAAACAACAGCTGGTGCAGAGCTGGGAGGGAACAGGCTCCTCCCACCAGCCACGAAGCCACCGTCATTGTTTCATTCCAAGACTGTTTGTGGGGGCAGCCTTAAGTGGGGGAGCTTGGATGAAAAGGGCTCAGCCTCAAGAGTTAATTCCCCTCCCTTCTCTTCCCCATTCTGTGACCTTGAGTAAGTCAGTTCACCTCTCTGAACCTCAGACTCTTCATCGGTTCAACAGGGCAGTGGTGAGGGTTAGTTTTCTACTCTGGTTATGAACTGATGCCCCGTGACTACCAGAATCAGGACTTGGACCCAATTTGTCAGACCCCAAACCCTATATCTAAAGATCCCCCTACAACACACACATGCATTTACATACGTATCCATCTAGTCGAAGTCGTCGATAGAGGCAGTTTCCAGAAGTGTCTGGAAAACAGTGGGATGGACCCTGGATGCTTTCCCTTGAAAAGGACCAGAGGACCAGACCTGCCTCACCCACCACCAGCTGGCCCCTCTGGCATAAGAAAAGACTGGACAGGGCACAAAAGGTAGAATTCACAAGGCCGAGAACACAGTAAGCCCAAGTTCAAGGGCCATCCAGTGGGGGACGGAGGGGTGCACAGGAACTCCGGACAGCAGTGACTAGTGATGTCCATCTAAGTAACGGAAGGCTCTAGAAGCAAAGACAGTCTGACTCTGTCACTGTCTAGCTGGGCGACCTTGGGCAAGTCACCTCTCAATTTCTTCCTCTGTGAAATGAGATCACAGCACCAGCAGCAGGGAGTTGTTACAGGGATTAAATGAAATAATGTACGCAGAGGCCTCAGCTTACCTGGCTGAGTGGTAACTCCTGACGCACAGGACAATATAGGGTGTGGCAAATGCATTTTCCAAAATACATGACTTTGACACTCCTCCCGTTAAGAGGTGGAATATGTGTTCTCTCCCCTGAAACCTGGGCAGGCTTGAGACTGTGGGGAAAGTGACACTATAAACTTCCAAGACTGGGTCATAGAAGACGGCACAACTTCTGCTTGGTTCTCTTGGAACCCAGCCACCATGCTGCGAGGAAGCCCAATCAGCCCCATGGAGAGACTCGCGTGAAGAAGATCCAAGATCCCCAACCCACAGCCAGACCTGCTTGGTAGCCACACGAGTGAGCCATCTTGAGAGTGTGTCCTCCAACCCCGGGGAGCTGCCTCAGATTTTGTCACGTGGAACTGAGAAAAGCTCTCCCCACTGTGCTCTGCCCAAACTACAGATTTATGAGCACAGTATTTTAAGCTACTGAACTTGGGGTGATTTGTTTGCAGTAGTAGATAACCGATTCAGACAGGTTGAGATATTGCCCAAGGTCACACAGCTGGTCCGTGGAACCAATCCTTGAACCAAAGTCACCAACATCCTGGGGCAATTCTTCTCCCTTCCACAATCCTCCTTCAACAGATGAGGAAAGCAAGGCTCAGAGAAGTTAAGTAACATATTCAAGGTCATAGAGCAAATGTTGTGGGGTTTAAATGTGTCCTCCCCAAAGATATGTTGAACTCCTAACCCCTAGAACCTCAGAATGTGACCTTTCTTGGAGATGGGATCCTACAGAAGTAATCAAGTTAACACAAGATCTTTCGGGTACGCCCTAATCCAATATGACTGACATCCTTACAGGAAGGGAAGATGGACGCAGAGACAGACGTGCACAGAGGGAGGACAAGAGGAAGACACGAGAACGCCATTTACAAGCCAAAGAACGCCTGAGCTGTCAGAAGCTGGGAGAGAGTCTCCTTCATAGCCTTCAGAAGGCACCAGCCCTGCCAACACCTTCATTTCTGACATCCAGCTTCCAAAACTGTGAGACAGCACATTTTAGTTGTTTCAGCCACCCAGTCTGTGGTCACTTGTTACGGCAGCCCAGGAAACCCACACAGCTGGTAAGTGGCATTCCAGCCCATGTGTACTTGAACTCCCAACAATTATGCTCTACTGCCTCTGCCCTGGGGCAGTCTGGGAAGGGTTCCTGGAGGATGCATAGGAGTTAGCTAAGAGGTGATGGGAGGGGAGCACATTCTCTGCAGAGGGGGCAGCTTGGGGTGCCAGGAGGCCCGCTGTGGGCACTGAAGAAGCTGCAGGAGCTGGAATGGCGTGTGTGGCCAGGGCATGGCTGGAGCAGTGCCCGGAGGCAGGATGAGGGCGGCCTTTGTTCATCCAGCAGGCAGGCCGCTAGGATGTCATCCCAGGGCAGTGGGGAGCCATCTGCCTTTTTCTTCCGAGCCTTGTCACCCCAGCGGGATCCTTCTAAGAGCATTTCACACTGTGGCCTGGCCCTCCTCCTTGGAGCCTGCAAGGGAGAGAAATGGTGGGTTTGTGCTCAGCAGGAGAGGAACTGTCATTGCAAAGCCCCCTTGGGTCCGGGAATTAAGGGCTTCTGCTACCAACTTCCACCCTGCGGCCCTTCGAAAAGTGTCATCGCTGCCAAGATGATTCCAAATAAAGAAAGGCTTTCACAGAGCTGCCCGGGGGGTTGGGGGTGGGTGTGGAGAGTTGGGGGGAGGGGTTGCTGGGGGGCCCTCAGGGGTTTCCTCACAGGAATCTGTCTCCTACAAGGTGGCCCCCGCTGGGGTGCTCTCACCTCCATCCCAGGAGGCACCGGGTGGAATTCTCTAATGGGAAGAGTTTCTAGATTAAGACACACTGCTCCCACCTCCTGTGGAGCCCAGGGCCAGTAAAGACTTGTTATTAAGATTCCTGTTATCTAGTTCTCTGAGATCTGCTCTTAGTGAAGTGAATCCATGATGAACACAGCCAAACCCAAGCGTCAGAATACATTCCAGTCTGCTTGACGCGTGAGCTCTGCGGTTCTGAGAAGCAAAATTGTAAAGCCACGTAAAACGATAAGGGCTGACGTCTGGGAGGAGTGGTGTGTGTGTGTGTGTGTGTGTGTTCATCGAGAGGGCAGTGGATCACGAGTACCTGCTGATGAACGGATGGCCAGGCGGGGTGTGTATGTTTATATTTGTATGTGTACGTCTGCATGGGCATGAAAGGCCGGTCCTGTCCACGCAGTGATGAAAAGCTTTTACTCCTGACCCTCGTAACTGTGAAGGTTTCGATACTTGGCCTGAGCTCAGAATTTAAAAAAAGACAAAACGAAACAAAACAAAAACGATTCCTGTCATTTCGAGCAAGGCCCGCATGGTGTGGCACTTTGGATGCCTTTCTCTTACCACTCCCCTACTCCCGAAAAAGATAGCTCTGTGTCTCCCGAAGTCTTTCCTTACACTCCTTTCAGATCCTAATTCCTCAGTCAAACCGGAGTCTCCGAAGTGTCCCTGGGGCCTCTCCGGGCTGAGGCCCCACCACCCCCTGCCTCTGGAGTGCCCGGGCCTTGCGGACACGCGCTCAGCTGTTCACAGAGCCAAGTCAACAGACATCGTCAGCAGACATGTATCGGGTGACCACTACGGGACAGAGCAGAAGCTGGAACAGAAGTAACTGGGACAAGGAAAACACCCCCTCGCCCCGCCCCCAAGGCCCCGGCAGACTCCTGAGAAAAGCCTCACTTGTCTTCACAGCCTAAGACTCTCCAAGCGGGGGCTGTCGTGGAGAGAGCCAGGGGCAGGGGGCCTTGAAGCCTGGGCGGTTGTCCCGACAGAAACATCTGCGTGGACAGGAGACAGGTGAGGTCTCTAAGGGGATCAAAGCTATGAAAAGCGGGGACTTGGAAGCCAGAACAGGCAGGCCGAGGGAGACTGTGTAACTGAGATGTCTGTCCCCGGGTGTTTGCTCTGTCTTTGCTGCCGGGAAGGCTGAGAAGGAAGCAGAGCTGTCGCTGACTGGTTCGCAGTGGACCTCGGCGGATAGCGGGGACCTTTGGGGCTCCTGCAGGGCTTGGAGAGGGCCTCTCTCGGGCTGCTGTGACATTGGGATTAGTCTGGGTTCCCACAGGGAGGAGGGAGGAAAGATTCCCTAGGAAGCGTCTGAGGACGCTCAGGGCCCGCCAGGGAGGTGGCTAGGCCTGGGGTGAGGGGCACGCCCAGCCTGTAATGTCCCTGAGGAGGATGGGTCCTGGGGCCTGACAGCCCACACTGTGGCTTGCAAGGAGCAGCCCTGGGAGACCCCAGAGGACGGGCCGGCACCCTCCGAGAGGGCACCGTGGACAGGCTCGGGGTGGGGGGAGCCTGGAAGTCCACCTACAAAGCCTGTAGGACGTGGATGTCCCAGCAGCGGGGCGGGCCGAGGCTGCAGTTGTAAGGCAGACGTAAGGCAGCTCTTGCAAACCTGAATTCACCAGGGCAGGAAGAAAGGAAATAGGAGGAGGTTCTGGAAGCAGAGGACAGAGGGAGAAACAGAGACAGACAGACAGAAAGAGATGCCAGGCTGGAGGAGGGGGAGAGGAGGAGCGGAGCTGGGGGGAAACGGTGGATGGAGATGAAGGGCAGGAGACCCAGAGAGAGCCAGGGGGGTGGGGGCGGGGGTGATGAGACAGTCACAGGCCCCAAGAGCGTGGGCTCTGGGGCTTTAAGCCGCATAGCTCAGGGGGCAAAGGCTCCCCGCAGCCCAGTCCTTGCGCCGCCCGCAGCGGTGGATGGGGCCAGCCAGAGAGCTGGCAGCCTGGGGCCAGGCCCCTGCATGCCCCCAGCTCCACCGCTGGTTTCTGTGGGGGCGAGTGGTGACCAAAACCCTGGTCCACACTCCATTCCCAAGCTCTGTGCCTCCTCCACGGGGCTCTGTTTTCTAGTCGACACAGACCTGCCACCCACTTGCCAGCCAAGCCCTGGGCCACAGAGCTGCCGCTGCTCGAGGAGGCAGCTCTTTCTAGTTCGTAGAAGAGCATCCCTGTTCTTACGTACCGCCAGCCGTAACAGTCATAAGGCCACTCGTGGCAGCAAGGAAGGCCGGGAAATGCCATCTTTACGTCAAACGGTCCTGGGCCTCCTCATTATTTGGAAGTTCGATTTCTAAGGAAGAGGGAAGAACGAATATTAAGGGCCATCAAGCAGAGATCAGAGATCTCTGCCCCAGAGAGCAGGAACAAGAGGTAAATGTGAAAGGGGGCCTCTCGCCAGAGGAGAGACCAGCATGAAATGTGGGGGTGCAGGGGCCAGACGCACACGTGGCTTTCGGTCCAAGGGCAGGCACCACGCAGCACCCTATGGACCTGAGGAGTCAGCCCGTCTGGCTGTGCTGCTTTGGACAAATTACTCCAACTCCCAGAACCTCAGTTTCTCCCTTTGTAAAACAGGGGTGGCAAGGGCACTGACTTCCTGCGGCCGCTGTGGGAGTGAAGGGTGACAACGTCGACACAGCACCTAGCACAGTGTTGGGCACTTGGGAGCCCTTGGTGACTGGAAGCTGTGACAGGACAGGAGGTCATGGGGCCAGGGGAGAGAAGGGCCCAGGAAGAAGCCTCCAGGGGCCCTTTGGCCTGGACAGCAATTTGCCTGGTTGGAACAAATTAGCTCCGCCTCAACAGTGACAGGAGCTACCAGATGCCACCCCGAGACCTTTCTATGTGCCACACGTGCTTCATTTCATCCTCCCCAGACCCACGCAGGTGCGTCTCTTACCAGCTCCATCTTAAAGAGGAGGGAGCTGAGGCTCCAAACCCTAACGGATATGCCCAGTGTGGTCACAGGGCCAGTAAGTGGCGGAGCCCAGGTGCTAGAAAGGGGTGCAGAGAGTCCCCTCTGCCAAGGGTGAGCCCCATTCCAGCAGAACGCAGCCCCGGTCTCTCTGAGATGACAGCTCTGCCCTCAGGCTTAGAGCTCCTGGCTGGCTCTCGGGCTGGACTCGAGCCAGCGCTTGCCTGGGTAACGAGGACGCCTGGGGAGCCCGGCCCGGCTCCAGGGAAAGCCCCGGGGCCTAGGAGCAGGAGCCAAGGGAGCAAGACACCTCCCCTCCCCAGCCTCTCCCGCTCATCCCTCTCCTCCAGGGGAGCTGGGAGGAGGAGGAGCTGCTGCGGAGAGTCTCCGTCCAGGACACCGATGCAGGCAAGTGACCGGTGGCGGGAAGCCCGGGAGCAAAGCGGGAGAGATGTGGCGACGGGAGGGTCAGTGCTTTCTCCCGGGCTGCTTGGAACAGGATGTTCTGAAATGAGGAGGCGAGCCAAGCAGCAAGGGTGTGTGCGGTGTGTGCGTGTGCGTGTGCGTGAGCATGCACGTGGCGTGTTCGCGTGTGAGTGGCATGTGCGGCGGTGCGTGCGGGAGGGCAGTGGCGCTGCCGGACACCCAGGCAGGAGCTGCGTGCGAGGCGAGGGTCGGGTATTTACCTGGGCAGAGCAGGTGGGAGATGAGGAGGGAGTGGAGGAGGAAGAGGAAGAGGAAGGGGCGGAAGGGAGGAAAAAAGAGGGGGCCAGAGACTGTGGGGCATCCCCTGATCTCACTGTCCCCTACCCCCCTCGCTCCTCTGGCCGGGAAGGGCTGTGGTGTCCCCTGCTCTGAGAAACCCTCACGAAGCATCCAGGCACAGGCAGGAAGCTGGCCCGGGGGTCTCCTGCTCCCTGTCCGTAGCCGTCAGCCGGTGGCCTCGCTGCCTGGCGAGCGGGTACCGCCGAGCTCACCCACAGCCGTACGTCCCCCTCCCCTTCCCGATGGGCCCGGAGCGGGTGGCTGATTTGGGGCCACTAATTCTGGACATTGCCGAAGGGGGTCAAGGCTTGATTTAGGCTTCATCAGTGACCGGCTGATGACTTATGCGGTCACACGAAGTCAGCCTGTGTGCTGGTGTTGACCGGGCTGGACGACTGACCGACCGACGGCCAC
>CAUYSK010012667.1:0-28829 GCA_963575035.1 Avahi laniger
CAAAGCATACACCAATGCATGCTGGGGAAATGAAGCCCTATTCAATAAATGGTGCTGGGAAAACTGGATAGCCACATGCACAAGACTGAAACAGGACCCCTATCTCTCACCACTCACAAAAATTAATTCAAGATGTTTCTCCTTTTCATTTGACTGTTAGGAAGCATAGAGCTTCATTTGGTCTGCACATAATATCTGTGCAGAACTATCAATACATAGTATGCATTTCTACTGCTGATATTACTGTTGACTTGACTATTCTCCTACCCATATTTTCCTTTCAACAATGAAGTATAAGATTTGATTTATAATTCTTCATTATGTGATGAGCTATGCTGATTGAAGTTTTATTCTGCATATGCTATTTCCCATAGCCTTTCTTCTGGTATCTTTGGGAAAACCCTCCCTACCTTCATGTGTGCCTAATGGGACCATCAATCACAATTTCTTGGTCACCTTTTAGACCAGAAGTGGTCATGTGACCAATCTGATCTCTTTGACACATGGCTGGTCATGTGATCCAGACAAACCACTCTTCTTTGTTAAAGATGTTGGGAAAATTCTTGTCCTTTTGATTTATAACTACAAGTGTATGGGCCTTGGACAGCTGGTGGTTATATTTCCTTCCATCTCTCTGTATCCTGTGTTGCTTGTCTATGGCACTATGATAAGAGAATTAGGCTAATATGCAAATAGAAGCAGCGATAAAAAGAAACAAGGAAAAAAGATAGAAATAGAAATAGATTGTCTCTATTTTTGGATATTTATATAAGCTGCTTACAACTCATAGACAAACAATTTTCATATTCTAACTTTTGTCTTATAGTATAAAGCCACTGAGGCTTGGTCTCTTTTGCATTTCTGGGTTAGGATATAGATGCTTGCTGTAACTTTGTCCTTAAGAAACCTGCCTTATTACTGTAAGGTATTTTTTACGATCCAAAATGGAAGTTTCCTATATTAAATTCAATACTACAGTGCTCTTCTGGGGCTGTGGAGTGTGAATTTGGATTTCTGTTGCTTCTCCCTTAGTCTACTCTACCAATTTTTCTCTAAATTAGATCAATCTCCCTTAATGCTTTGTTATCCCATTTGCACTGATCTTTTTTAATAAGATATTTTTATTACAATGAAAATAAAGCATTTTTCTTATGACATTTGAAATTGAAATTACATTGCATGTTTCTGAACTTTTTTTGAATCTGGTGAAATGTATTTTATGATGGTTTTCAAAGGCCCAAATAATTATATTTCAAATTTGTTTTCACCCATCAACTGCTGTTAAAGTCTAAGAAGGGTGTTTTAAAACTATACCTCAAAGACTATTTTTTAGACCTTCTTATTGAATACCCCAGAATTATTAATGTCTAATCTGGCTTATATATCTCCTTAGCTCCTCCAAATCTAAAATTCTAAACTCTTTATTATTAGATTTTAACTAGTATTAATTCCTCAGGACAACATTACATCAGTGGCCCAAGTGAGATTGCTTAGTTTTAGCCCAAGGTTGTTAGTTCACAGTGGTTTTCTCTATGGTTTCTGGTTTCCTATATCAGTCTTGGACTGGTGAGGACAAAGCCACATCTAACCAGTCAGGCCCAAGCTGTAGTGTAGAGTGATTTTGCAGTGCTGCTTTTCCATTTGTGGAATGCTCTGTCTCCATGATCATGCAGTTGATTCCAACTCTAAACCCACTTACTTTTCTCCTGAATTTGAGAAAATAGTTCAGGTATCGTCTCCAAAATAGTTTTGCTTACATTTCCTACCCTGAGTAGGTACTGTTATCTTTCCTGAGGGATTACTCTTGGGGTCTATTTTTTAATCCTTTTTTCCTCTTTATTTAATGATGCTGCTATAAAGAAGACAATTTATGGAGTATTTACTAAAAGCCACATAGTGCCAAATATTGTATGTACATGTTCAAGGCTGAGGCTATTTCCACACATTTTCAGAAATGTAACTTGTACATAATTTCTTTTCAAAGGCAGCTTGCAGCTTAACCTAATATTTTGGGTAGAGAGTAAAAAGAATGGGGTAAACTGGGTGTTTTTTTAATGTTGACAATTCATGGAGCTTATAAGACTTCACTCATTGACAGGGTGTGTGTGTGTGTGTGTGTGTATGTGAGTGATGCTATATTGCCCTGATTTTATAGAACTTTCTCTCTGAAAACCCAGATTTAGAAACAATAGGGATGAAGGAGTGAGTTGTTCTATTAATATATTTAATTCACTTTATAATAGAACTCACTATGGGATATCCCTAAATAGCTACTTCCCCCTGTGCATTTCAGATTCGATTGGACTTGCAAAAATTTGATTTACCTACAAATTCTCAGAAATATATGTGCAGAACAAGTATGTGGTATGAGACACACACTGCTCCAAGCATCCTCATTTAAATGAGTTATTTGACAGTAGGAGGCAAATGGGGTAAATTTCAAGCTTGACTGTAGAGGCCAGTGAGGGAAAAGACAAATTATAGACTCTTCGGCAGATTTTCTAGAAATATTAATATAACTCCCATTTCTCTGCTTTGCTTATAATTAGGAATGTACCGTGCTCTCAGATTTACAAAGCACTTTTACACTCCTTTTCTAATTTAATAGGTTATATACTTTCTCACATGGAAAATGATACTTTTTCTCTATCTTCTGCCTATCAAAACTCTCTCACACTTTGATACTCACTTTCTTCACGAAGTCTTTCCTCACTATTCCAGGAAAAGGCAGTGATATCCTTCTTCATTTCACTTCAAGATACTTGAGAGCAAATGATGTACTAGGCAAAATGGATAGGACACATTCTCTGTCTTCAAGAAAAGACAAGCACATAAACCGATGGAGACAGTGCCTGGCACCATGTCTGACGTATAGTGGGTAGCATTCAATAAGTATGAATTGACTTAATTATTGCCTGATATGTAGAGGTATGCGTGTGTGTGTTTGTCCATGTGCATGTTGCTATAGGAATGCAATGAAAGACCTGAGTCAGTGTGGAGGTATGTGTTTGGTTTGGGGCAGATTCAAGGAGGTTTCTTACCATAGGTAATACATGATCTATGTCTTAAATGATAATTATGTTTATTGCTACATGCCAAATTTACTTCTAAATGCTTTAAATACATTAATTTATTTAATCCTCACAACAATTCCACAGCATCAACTAAGTACTATTATTCTCCTTGCTTTAGACACATAAAAACTGAAGCTCTGAGAAGCTAAGGAACTTTTCCAGGGTCATGTGGTCAAAAGGAGCTAGAGCCAAGATTTGAATCCAGGAGACACTGCCTTCACCACTGCATAGAGTGGCCATATATTTCTTATCCAAACTGAGTCACTCCTGAGAGTGAAAGAGGCTGCTATTAAATACCTATTAATAATATACTAATAACTAATAACTTACCCTGTCTTGGACAAAGTGAGATGTATGGTCACCCTACCAAACACTGCTTACTAAATTCTGCATTTTCCACAAAATATATATGGTAGCATGCAAAAACTATGTCTTACAACATTCAAAGTTATTCTTCTTCATTCTCCATGGCACCTAGTTACCACTGTGAGTGGTGAATGGAGTGAACAGCAAAGAACTGAAAAGTAGCTACTGAGTTGGGTATCAAGTTGAAGTAGTAAGATGGTCTAGAGCACTGTTTATCATCACAAATTATAAGGTAGTTGGTTAAATGTACGCTCTATCTCAAACAATTAAAGTAAGGGACCGACAGTGAGCATGGAGGGAAGGGTACAAGTTGCTGCTGTTGTGGCAGAGCAGGGGGGAGCATGGGAAAGTTTGGAGGAGGTAAGGAGGAGGTAGAAACAGTGACAACTCATCCTATCCATTTAGGAACAGTGGTTTTAAGACTGCTTTAGAGTTGTTCTTAGTCTTTTTCTGTCACAGTTCCTAAGATGCATAAATTCCCTGGGTGTGCTCAGATTAGCTATAACCCCACGTCACTTACAATTTCTCAATATGAGCTACAGAACAGATAAGAGAGGCAGCAGGTCGAATGTAATTAATCCCCACAATCTAATGCCATTTTTCTCCCCATCTCTGGAACAGAAATACAAGCGAATGAAGGGGACCTTCTGATTGGAATAACCTTGAGTTTATTCTTATTGACATTCAAGAAGTAAATCATTCTAAATGTCTATACCTCAATTATGAATAGTTGTAAACCACTTGTTGCTCATTTCCCATGCAAATAGAGCAGACCCGGACAAATGTGTCCTGAAACAATGTTTGAAAACCTATTCCAGTAGAAATATTCTACTCCAGGCTAAAATAGAATATCTTGCATGAGATTCAAGTTTACTGCATTGCTCTCTAAAATTGGAAGCAGTATAACCCTGGCTTTCTTTGATTTCCAAAAGAAATATCCCATTTACTTAGCTCTTTCCCATCAATTCTGCGTTCTGGGTGGCTTTGTGAGCCAGTAGCCCCATTAGCACCTATACATGATATTTTCTCATTTGTTTGGTTTCTGGGCCTTTCTGCATGGCTGGGCTTTCAATTCTAACCATTCCTCAATTTCATGTTAGCTCACTCTCTCTCTTTTTCTCTACTCCAAAGTCAGTGTTAGAGCTCCATTTCATTGTGAATGCACATATGTTATATCCTGATACAAAGCGATAGGAGAAGGTATTTTTGGCAAAGCATACTTAATCACTGTAAATATTTCCTGTTGTTATTTGAATTCATGATGAATTTTAATCAGGTGGAAAATATCCTTAATTGGTGCAATTTAGAATTCAAAGCAATCCACCGAAATAATGTGTGAAGTGCTGGGTTTAAATCTATGCATTTCTCATCTTTAAGGTGAAAAATGGATTGCTAGATAGATATCAATCTTTCTCTGTTTTGTGTTTTCACAAACAGAATGATTAAATGATTCTTGGCAGCTCCCATGGGACAGTGTAAAAGCTTCAGATCGTCATGACAATGGGGCTGTCACTTTTTCTCCAAACAATGATGCTTTTGTCTTTGAGCACATTTAAATTTTGGAATCTAGTTTTAAAATACCTCCTCTCTGGGATGACTGCTGTTGTAGTCAATGAAAAAGTTCAGGCTTTGTGCAGTCTAATTCTGGCTTACAAGGTAAGCATTCAAGATCTTTAGTTAACTGATCCTCCATGCTTGTCTAACCTAGATATCCATGTTTTCCTATATGGCAAGCAATCTTTTTTTTTTACCTTTAATGATTTTATTTAAGTTATCTTATCACCAGAGATATAATTAGCAATTGTGGTATGAGGGCAAGCAGCAGAAAGTTCACCCTCTGTTTAGACTACCCCTAAACTTAGTGGCTTAAAAGAGGAAGAATCATTTCCTTTGCAATCTGGGCAGGGCTCCATGGAGATGGCCTGTCTTGCTTCACACAGTGTCAGCTGTCAAGTCTTCACCTCCATCACCTGGGGCTAGAGGACCTGCTTCCAAGGTGATTCATTCACCCGGCTGGGAAGCTGGTCCTGGCCATTGACTAGGGTCTTTGTCATGGCTGGGCTGAGGATATTTTTTTTTTTTTTTCTAACTTTTTTTTTTTTTAAATTTCAGCATATTATAGGGGTACAAATGTTTAGGTTACATATATTGCCCTTGCCCCACCTGAGTCAGAGCTTCAAATTCCATCCCGGAGACGGTGCGCACCAATCTTTACCTTATCCTCGGTATTTACTCCAGCTTTAGGGCTTTACTCCCCCATTAGAATACCCTATCATTTCCTTGCTGCTAACTCTGGGCCTGCACAGTTATGTCAAAAGGGAGTGGATTGTAGTGAGAGTACAGTTTCTAGATTTCTGCCTCTTTGTGGGGTGTCTGTGAGGATTAAATGAGCTAATGCATATGAAGCACTTAGTACAATGCCTGGCATGGAGGTGTCAGCAAGCATTCTGTCTCCATCAACGTTCTGCGCCATCCTGCTCAGAATTCTATTAACTTCACTTTGTTTTGAATTCTCCCTTAGTAGTTTTATCGAAGTAAACTTTGTTTCTCCAATGAGGAGGGGTGAAATTGTTCCCGAGGTTATAAGATTGTGATGATTGAGAAGATACTTATCTCCAGAGTACCCTTTTTCTTTCTCAGGTGGGATTCTGGAATGGTGATAATAATTACATTTCTAAGTCATAGGGGACAACAAAAAGCTGCCTGTGAGCCAGGCCTGGCCCACCTGAGGCTTTGAGCACACAGCGTTGCTGTGTGGCAGCCTCTTGCCACGTGTCATACTAGTAGGCTTGAACCAACTGGTAGTTGCCCTCGAATTAGAATAGTCAGCATGGCGTTTTTAGGCCTTAACATTTGATTCCACTGAAATTATCTCATAACATTGAGGAAAACGCTGGAGGATTCTTTACAAAAGAAAAAGAAGTGAGCCAAGTGTCCTTATGCACTTTGCCTACCTTTGTGTCATGTCTGACAGGTGGAGAGCTTGTGTAGGCCCTCCACTCTCTGTTGTCATCAGTCAGAAGTTTATGTGGTGGCACAAATGTGAATTTTTGATAATGTGGATTCTTGCTGAAACTTTTTAAACTTGTATGCTACTGTCTGTGTTTAGAAACTCCAACAAGGATTGACGGTAGGCATGGAGAATTCCCAGAATTGAGCAGTGTTGAGTGTTTTTTCTTCTATCTGTTGGCCCATTTGTATGTTGTCTTTTGAGAAATTTCTATTCAGGTCCTCCGCCTATTTTTAAATTGTGTTTTTTGTTTTCTTATTATTGAGTATTTTCAGTTCCTTATATATTTTGGGTGTTAGCCCCTTATCCAAAGTATGAATTGCAAGTATTTTCTCACGATCTGTGTGTTATCCCTTTACTCTGTTAGTGGTTCCCTTTGCTGTGCGGAGTTTGTTCTTTCTCTTTTAGGCACTAATATGAATAACCTAAAATTAGTTAGTGATTTAGTAAGGGAAGTGCTACTAGCTTTTTTATGATCCTAATAAGGATTTCTCTTTTTTCCCAGTGTTTCTCTATTTTCTTGGCCTTGCCTGAGGCCACTAATCATTAAATATTTAATGAGACTTGATCCTCATCTTCAAGGAATTTGTATTCTAGGTGAACAGATGGAATTAACTACAGAATCACCCAGAGAACTCCCCACTCCCTCTAAAAGTGCAAGTGATATGCCAGATTCTTTTAAGGGCACTTTGCTGAAGAATTAATAGTTTTACTATAAGTAATAGAGTGAGAAATTCATTTCTTTTTCAATTCTAAAGTTTTACCATTAGGTGCATTTAGTTAGGTAAAAGGAAAAAAAAATATTTGATTTATAGGAAAATAGTAAGTAAATGATAGTAGTGGTTTTTATGTTTGTAGGGCAAAATATAGAGGGTAGCTTGTGGTAGATCTCAGAGATGGGAAACAATGGCTGTGATATTATGGGTGGCTGAGGTTTGCAAATGCTGAGGAGTTGTATTCTGACTTAGGAATAAGAAAAGGGCATAGTATTACAGACACTTGAAGAACTTGTTCAAACTACCCAGTTTCTACCAAACTGGTGTTTATTGTCCATGACTTCTAGCCTTCCATTAATGCAGGAGTTCAGTAATATCTTGCTCACCATCAGGTAAACAGCTGACAGCTTCTCCATGGAAAAGTTGGGTGGGATCTAGGTCCTGAAAACATAAAATATATGGAGTATGAAGTGGTGAAGAGAGGACATTTTAGGCAGCAGTGTAGCATAAAATTGGTATAGAGGAAATAATGTATTTGGAACGTTTTGAAATATGAGAGAGTGGTTTGATTATGTACTAGTTAGCTATTGCCACAATAATCATATGTAAGCAAAACTCAGTGGATTAAAAAAAATCATTTATTCTCAAGGACTTAAGAGTTGGCTACAGTGGCTCTGCTTCGTGATGTGAGTTGACTAATGTGTGTCTTTCTTTGTCCTTGGGATAGCAGCTAAGCAAAGGCATTTTTTTTTTTTTTTTTGGTATGGCAAAGGAAAGTGCAAGACAAGCCCCAAAATATATGTACATACATTTTAAGCCTTTGTTTATGTCAAATCTATTAACATCCATTGGCCAAAGCAGGTCACTTGGCTGAAAACAAAATTGAGGGGCAAGGATATATACTCCACCCAAATTCCTAGACACAATGAGACTCTACTGGAATTTGACTTAAAGAGAATGCTCAATGAATAGTCTTATATTTGCTTCCAGGAGACACGTTTCACAAATAGTTTGAATTAGAAATAGCGTTGTCCCATCTCTCTTTGCATTCAAAATATAGAAAAGTATTTGTGTGACAACTTAGGACAGAAGTCAACAAACATTTTCTGCAAAGGGCCAGATAGTCAATATTTTAGGTTTTACAGGCCATACTGTCTGGTTGGCAACTACTCAAGTCTGGCATAGTAGCAGGAAAGCAGCCACACACTGTATATAAACAAATGGGTTTAGTTGTGTTCCAATAAAACTTTATTTACGCAGAGATAGCTGGCTGGAGGACTGGATTTAGTTTCAGGGTTGGATTTGGCCCCCAGGCTATTGTTTGAAAACAAATGATTTAGGAGGCACTTCTGTGTACCTGCGCATTGGGCAACATCATTTTGATGTCCTTATAGAATTAAAATAACCATATTATATAATCTCTGATTATATAATCTCTGATCCTGTCATCTGGAAGAGAAACAAAATCTATGTTGTTTCCAAAACTGAGATTATGGTAGATGCTTTCTTTTTGTTGTGCAAATCAGTGAGTGTTAATTGGAAAACAAATTTTTAGATGATTGAAATCTATTCCGATGTGGAATTACTAATTTGTGCCTGACTCTGTCTAGCATGCTGCTGCTCATGATTTTTATCAGAGGATTTTACATAGAGATCCTCTTTTGGCCTCTGACATGATTTCCTAGCAATCAGAAAATACTTTAAGATCGAGAGTAGACAATTTTCCTTTCTGTGGATAGAAATGAGTTGGCAAATAATGTAGAAATAAATCATCCATTTCTATTATTTACAGCTGGGAGCTGTTTAGGGTTCAATTTAGAAGGGAGAATTTTGTTCCTTCTCTAGCAGCAAAACATTGGCCTAGTACTTTCCTTAAATTTTGTCTCAGAAGCTTCCTGGCTGTGAATTCTGCACTGCCTTCTATTTGTCTCTGGTGTGTTTTCCTGTCCCTGTTCTGGGCCAAGGTTAGGACATCTTTGACTTGGTCACATCATCTGGAAGAAGCTTTGCAAACCTTTTGTCTAAATTTCCATCTCTTTTAAATAAACCATTCTTCATGAATTTCCTTAGTAATTGAATATCTTCTCTCAATATCTTCTCTCCTTAGAAAACTGCACTTTCTAGGTGAGTGCTTAATTCCAGCCCCTTTCCGCCCACCTCCCCATTGATGTACTTACCAGGTAAAGTAAGTGCTATGTCAAAGAAGCTTCTTTAAAAGGTAAGAATGCACCTAAGTGCCTGCACTTCCCTATTAAAGTTCACATTTCTTTGGTGAGCTGAATACACTCTCTCTCCAAGGTAACATAGCAGGAGCTGGAACGATTTTAGACTTTTTAACCTGATATATTAGTCATCATTGAGATTCTGCTGGCTTTCATTTGACTGATATGGGAGGATGAGTAATACTTTTATATTGTATTTATGGGGGAAAACACAGAAGAAATAGCACAAGGCAAAAGTAGGCAAGTGAATTTACTCAGGGAATATTTATAGAAAGAATATTTATCGAATGCCCACTACGTGAGGGCTATGTGCCTCTGAGGAGTTAGTAACTTGTCACAGTCTCAGAGATAGGAAGTGGTAGAGCTGGAGTCGGAACACAACCCCAACTCCAAAGCTGATTTTCTTTTCCCAACGTCATCACTGTTGCACGTTAGCAGTATGTACTGAATTAAGGAAACATCCGGGAAGTCATACCAGTTATTTACTGTCTCTGAACTAAATACTCAGTAAGAAGTTTGAATTTTTATGATATTAGAGATAGGAAATGTCTACACTTAATTTTGTTAACATTTGTTTCTTTGTTTTCTCTCTCTCATGGTAGGCCAAATTCTCCCACTTTCTTAGCTGGGCCACAGCGAAATTGCAGAAACCTTAAATCTTCATTTAAGAAATAGGAAAATGCAACACCTTAATTATTATCGTTATTTCTTCCCACTAATGCACACACATCTTATGATGTGTGGTTTGCTCTGTGAGAACAGTAGCCACATTTTTTAATAGTGCTTTGATAGGTTTGGCATTTTCTAAACTTTACATTGACATATTACATATTGTCAATGTAACATATGACATATATACATGTAATAATTGACATATGTACATATGACCATTTACATATTGACATTCAATTCTCACAACTTTATGAAGTAGATCTATTATCTCAATGATCCCAAGGTAACAGGTGAGTTTTATTAAATTAACTTTATTAAAGCTACTAAAGAGTGGAGCTGAGATTGAAATTCTGTCAGTCAGACTCCAGCTAGGGCCTTTGCTGTCAAGGAAATGTGCTCCATTGAACTTTGTAATCTGTCCATTCAGAAGATGGAAACCATACCAGTTATTTTAAAAGAGGATTTAGTATAATGAATTATAACTACATATTAAAGAACTAAAAATATTAAAAGAGAACCTTAAGGTATCACAGAAGTAGCATCTTCAGGAAACAGCTACCTTGGGCTGGGGAAACAAAAGGGAGAGGTTGGAATTATTAACATTTAGAAGCTTGGAGAAGAGGCTTCACAAAGCTGAAACTTAGATATCTGTGGACGGGGCACTTCTTAACTGGTGCTAGTGTCTCTGAGCATGGAGTAATGGTATCATAGGACTGGTACTTGGATGTCTACAAGCAGGGAGGGTGCTGCCCAGCTGGTATTGTTATCTGGGGATGCCATAAGGATTGTTCTTCAAATGTTGGAAAAACTGCAAACTGGAACCAAGTGCTGAAACTAAAAAAATAAATAAATAAAACATTGCTGTTAAATTGAAGAATCATTGTTAGGATGATGCTGATAGGAAAAAGCAAAAAGGGAACAACCAAGAAGGATGAGCCCCTTCTTCATGCCAAAGCCTTGCAATTCTCCTCTTGCACAAGAGGGAGCGGTTGGCCAAAGAGAGATGTGGTTTTCCCAGTTCCAGTCCCAGCACCACAAAATAGAGTCAAGTTTGACTTAAGCACAATTTCCAAATAGATAATCTGTTCCAGATTTAGGGAAAAAAAGGGTGCTATTGGGGAATTTTACTATCCCAGTACAGTGAAATTTTACATGCTTTCTATGAATATGATCTGTCTCTCCCATTAAATTATGATTCTTTCAAACAGAGCCTGACTTAGACCTTTTCCAAGGGCCAGCTCAGTGCAAGGCACATAGGTGCATAATAAATGACTGTGGCTGAAGTGATGGTAGAAAGATTTGACTCTCTAAATTTCCTTTTTAAAATTCTTTTTACAGGTTTCAGAATATCTATTCCTAGGGTCAGCTGAACAAATAAAGCTTGACAGTGAGTATATTATTCAGGACAAGGGCTTGTTATATCCCTGTGAATGCTCAAGAGAGCTCCAGTGTTTGCAGAAAAGTTTTACAAAGATTAAAACAGTATCCACTCCCTCTCCCCGGGTGCGATGATCATTAATTAAGGAAATGCAGACTTCGATCTGTTTGATGACATTCCATCAGCAGAGCCATGGCCTGTGAGAAGCAGGTTGAGATTATCATTTGTATTTCTGGGACGTTTCCCAGTTGGATGGCAGCATTCTGATCCCCCATTTTACCTGTCAAAAGGATAAAGGGTGCAGCCAGTGGGAACTCTGCTGACCCAAGAGGTATTCTTTTATTTTAATAATGTGATTGGAATCAGGTTTGCAGTGCTGAGGTGAACAGGGTTAGAAAATAAGTCACATCTCTAAACAAGGACAAAAAGTAGGAGTGGGGGAAGGTAAAGGGAAACAACTCCACTAGTCTGAAATAAAGAAGAAAACACATCCACATTTCTGTTACTATGATTTTCTTTCAGACTCACAGGTGGAAGGAATATATTTATCTTTTCTTGTTTTCTTACATGTTGGCCCACAGTATGTTTTCTAGGTCTAGTGAAAGGCAATGTGATACAGGAGCAGTAGCACCATTCCTGAATCAGGAATGCATGAGTGTGAACCCCAAGTTGGCCAACAACCGCTGTGTGAGCTGGGAGAAGTCACTTGACTTCACTGCCTTCATTTTTCTTTTAAAAAAAAATGAAGTGTTTGGTTGTAATCAACATCCCACATTCCTCCCACCCTGCACATTCTATGACCTCTTCCCTGTTCTTATTTCCTTGGCGTGCTGATGTGTACTGTTTCAAATGAGTCAGTTGAGAAGAGACTCTCACCTTTTAAAGATGCATGTCAGTGTCACCAAGAAAAAAAGCACATACCATCCCTCAAAAGAATACTAGTTTTGCCACAAAATGATTTAATTTATGACTTGTTTTACTAAAATGAAAGACTGTAGTTCTATTAATGAGTGAATTTTGATTGAAGTAAAATCATCTATTTTTTTAAGAAATGTACATTTTTGCGTTAGGTTCTAATGTTGAGATAGTTTGAAGCCATTTAGTAGTGAAGCAATTTCTGAATTTCCCTCATTCCTCTAAATGTAATATTAAAAACTCTACGTGCAATATAAAGTAAATATGTATTACATCTTCAAATGGCAACTTCAGATACAGTATTTTATTCTATTTTGTTGTTAGCACCAATTATTAATAGTGCTTTAAGAGCTACTCACATAAAAATTGCTTTCCCTGGAATTCCACCAAATGTGTGTCATATTTTAGTCTGCCTGACTGTCCAACTGTCCATCCATACATCCATTCATCCACACATCCATTTATCTATCCATATCTTTATGACATGTATCTGACAGGATCATTCAAACATGTTGTGAAAGAATGTTTTCTCTCTATGTGTCTGCTACCTAAGATCATAAATAAACAGTTCAAGTATCACTTGTTTCTATTTTGAATTCTTTGTAATTTGACTGGGGATGCACTTGTATTCTATTCCAGGCCCTTTCATTTCTTACTCCTTATGCTGAGCAAGCTACTTAACTGTCCTTAGCCTCAGTTTCAGTCTGTGAAATTGAGATCCTATTTCCCTACTCATAGGATGGTTGTGAGACTTAAATGTGATTAACAGGTATAAAGCTCTTCGTACAGTGTCTGGCATGCATCAATTCCCTCTCCTCTAGCTTTTAACCTGCACCTTGTTTACTATTGTTCTAGTAGAAGGAGTTGCCTTTTAGCACCTTATCTGGGCTTTGACTAGTATTTTTCTTTCTTAGGAAAGAGATATCTGAAACTGACCCTATTTACTTTTATTTCTGTAAAAAGACTATCTTTCCTCCATTATATTGCCTTTACTTCTATGTTTCTATTTATTAATTTATTGACTGATTGATTTATTTCAAAAAATTTAGAGGGCACAAGTGATTTTTGTTATGTGAATGAATTATATCATGCTTAAGTCAGGATTTTCAGTGAACCCATCACCAAAATAATGTACATTGTACTAGACAGGTAGATTTTTATCCCTCAGCCCCCTCCCACTCTCCACCTTTCTTGTTTTCTAATGTCCTTTACATCTCTTTGTGCCCATGTGGGCCCGTAATTTAACTCCCACTAATTAGTGAGAAAATGTGGTATCTGTTTTTCCATTTCTGAGATAACTTCACTTAGCATAATGGTCTCCAGTTCTACTCCAGCTGCTACAAAATACATATTTCATTCTTTTTTATGGCTGAGTAGTACTCCATGGTGTGTGTGTATGTGTATATATGTATACGTACACACATCACATTATCCATTTATCTGTTGATGGGCATTTAGGTTGATTCCATATTTTTGCAATTGTGAATTGTGTTGGGTTAACACTCTGGCGCAGGTGTCTTTGAAAAATGACTTCTTTTCCTTCGGGCAGATACGCTTTAGTAAAACTGCTGGATCAAATGGTAGGTTTACTTTTAGTTCTTTGAAGAACATCCATTCTGCTTTCCATAGCAGTTGTACAAGTTTACATTCCCACCAAGAACACATAAGCATTCCCTTTTCACTGCACCTATGCCAACATATCAATATATTGTTTTTTGACTTTTCGATAGTGGTCATTCTGACCAGGGGTAAGGTCATATCTCATTGTGGTTATAGTTTGCATTTTCCTGATAATTAGTGATATTGAACATTTTTTTATGTTTGTTGGCTATTTTTCTATCTTTTTTTGTGAAGAGTACTTAAGTACCGTTTATTTATTTGTTTTTACTGTATTTGCTTTTGCAGTCTTAGTCATAAATTTTTTGCCTAGGCAAATGTCTAGAAGAGATTTTCCTACATTTTCTTCTAGATATTTTATGGTTTCAGGTATTAAATGTAAGTCCTTAATCTATCTTGAGTTAATTTTTGTATATGGTCAGAGATAGGGATCCAGTTTCATTCTTCTGCATGTGGCTTTCTAGTTTTCCCAACAAGATTTATTGAATGGGGCTTCCTTTCCTCAGTGTATGTTTTTCTCTGTTTTGTCAAAAATCAGTTGATTATAGCTATTTGGTTTTATTTGTGGGTTCTCTATTCTGTTCCATTGGTCTGTGTGTACCTTTATAGCAGTACCAGGCTATTTGGGTTATTATAGCCTTGTAGTATAAGTTCAAGGCAGGTAATGGGATGCCTCCAGATCTATTCTTTTTGCTTAAGATTGCTTTGGCTATTTGAGGTCTTTTTTGGTTCCATATGAAGTTTAGGATTATTTTTTCTAGGTCCATGAGAAACGATATTGGGATTTTGATGGGATTGAGTTGTATCTATAAATCACTTTGGGCAATGTGGACATCTTATCAATGTTGGTTCCTGCAATTCATGAGCATGGGATGTTTTTCTGTTTGTCATCTATGATTTGTTTCATCAGTGTTTTGTAGCTCTCCTTGTAGAGATCTTTTACCTCCTTGGTTAAGTATATTCCTAGGTATTTTATTTTCTTTGTAGCTAGGTATTTATTGATTTATTGACTGATTAATTGATTTCAAAAAATTTAAGGGGCACAAATAATTTTTGTAGCTAGGTACTGATCTCTTGATTTGACTCTCAGATTGACTTATCACTATATAGAAACACTATTGATTTGTATAAATTAATTTTGTAACCTGAAACTTTACTGAATTTGTTTATCAATTCTAGGAGTCTTCTGGGGGAGTTTTTATGGTTTTATAGGTCTAAGATCATCTTATTGGTAAACAATCATTTGACCTCCTCTTTCTGGATTTGGATGCCCTTTATTTCTATTTCTTGTCTGATTGCTCTGGCTAGGACTTCCAGTACTATGTTGAATAGACGTGGTGACAGTGAGTATACTTGTTCTGGTTCATAGGGGGAATGCTTTCAACTTTTCCCCATTTAATATGATGTTGGCCATGGATTTGTCATATAAGACTTATTATTTTTAGGTATGTTCCTTCCATGCCTAGTTTATTGAGGAGTTTTATTATGAAGGAGTGCTGGATTTTGTTGAATGCTTTTTCTGCATCTGTTGAGATCATGATATCATCTTTGATTTTACTTCTATTTATGTGGTTGAATTTGTTTGTATTGAACCACCCTTGCATCCCTGGGTTGAATCCCACTTGATCATTGTGGATTTTTTTGTTGTGCTGTTGAATTTGGTTTGCTAGTATTTTGCTGAGGATTTTTGCATCTATGTTCATAAGAGTATTAGTCTGTAGTTTTCTTTGTTTTTATTGTGTTCTTTTCTGACTTTGATATCAGGGTGATACTGGCTTTGTAGAATGAATTAGGGAGGATTCTATCTTTCTTGATGTTATGTAACACTTTAAGTAGAATGAGTGCCAGTTCTTCCTTTTAGGTCTGGAAGAATTTAGCTATGAATTTGTCTAGTCCAGGCCATTTTGTTTGTTGGGAGATTTTTTCATTACTATTTCAATCTCATTACCTGTTGGTCTGTTCCAGATTTCTATTTCTTCCTGATTCAAGCTTGGGAGATCATGTGTTTCCAAAAATTTATTCCTCTATGTTTTCTAGTTTGTGTATAAGAGGTTTTCATAGTAGTCACTGACGATGATAGTTTGCATTTGTGTTATAATGTCTCCTTTTTCATTTCTGATGGAGCTTATTTGAGTCCTTCCTCTTCTATTTCTGGTTAATCTAGCTAGAGGTCTATCAATTTTGTTTATCTTTTCAAAGAACTAACTTTTTGTTTTGTTGATCCTTTGTATTGTTTCCTTGGTTTCAATTTCATTTATTTCTGCTCTGACCTTTAAGTCTTTTCTTCTGCTAGCTTTGGGTTCAGTTTATTCTTCTTTTTCTAATTCCTTGAGGTATGACATTAGGTTGTTAATTTGTGATTTTTTGGTATTTTTTATATGACATTTAAGGCTATGAACTTCTCTCTTAGTACTGCTTTTTCTGTATCCCAGAGATTTTGAAAGCATATGTCATCTTTGTTGGTCAGTTTGAAAAATCTTCTGATTTCCACCTTGATTTTGTCATTGACCCAAGGATTGCTCAGCAGCATGTTGTTTAAGTTCCATGATTTTGTGTAGATTTGAGAGTTCCTATAGGAATTAATTTCTAGTTTTATTCCACCGTGATCTGAGAAAACATGTGGAATGATTTTAGTTTTT
Organism: Avahi laniger; assembly: GCA_963575035.1. NCBI lineage: Eukaryota > Metazoa > Chordata > Mammalia > Primates > Indriidae > Avahi > Avahi laniger. The sequence continues at coordinate 16,610 of CAUYSK010012667.1, forward strand.
CTGAATTTGCCAAGATTTGTTTTTTGTGCTAGCATATGATATATCTTGGAAAATGTCCCAGGTTCTGATGAGAAGAATGTATATTCTGCAGTTTTTGGGTAGAATGTTCTGTGTATTTATTTTAGGTCCATTTGTTCTAGAGTACCATTTAAATAAGTGTTTCTTTGTTGATCTCTGCCTGGATGATCTGTCCATTCTGTCAGTGGAGTGCTGAAGTGCCCTGAAATTATGGTGCCACTATTTATTTCTTTTATTAGATCTAGTAGAATTCGTTTTATGAATTTGAGAGCTCTTGTCTTAGGTACATATATATTTAGGAGTGTCATATCTTCTTGCTTAGTTGCTCCCTTTATCATTATATAATGACAATCTTTGTCTTTTTTAATCATTGTTCACTTAAAGTCTGTTTTATCGCTTTTGGTTTTCATTCACATGGAATATTTCTTTCCATCCCTTTATTTTAAGTTATGAGAATCTATACAAGTTAGATGGGTCTCTTGGAGACAGCATATATTTAGGTTCTGGTTTTTTAATCCATTCAGTCAATCTATATCTTTTAAATGGAACAGTAATACCATTTACATTCAATGTTAGTATTGATATGTGGGATACAGTTCTGTTCATCATGTTGAATGATACCTAGTTGCTTTGTTTCCCCCTTATGTTACTGTTTTATAAGAGTTGTTAGCTTTAACTTTTGGGTGTTTTTATACTGATGGGTATTGATCTGTTTCTTTAGAGAGCATTTCCTATAGGGCAGGTCTAGTGGTGACTAATTCTCTTAGTGTTTGCTTGTCTGGGAAAGATGTTATTTCTCCTTCATTTATGAAACTTATTTTTGCAGAATACAAAATTCTTGATTGGAAGTAATTCTGTTTAAGAAGACAAAAAATGGGACCCCGGTCCCTTCTGGCTTGAAAAGTCTGTGCTGAGAGGTCTGCTGCTAGTTTAATGTGTTTTCCATTGTGAGTAACTTATTGCTTTTGTATTGCAGCTTATAGGATTTTCTCCTTAACTTTGACTTTGGTCAGGCTAATGACTACATGTCTTGTTGATGTCCTATTTGCTAAGAATCTTCTAGCTATGGCTGGGCTGGTCCCTGGTGCAAGGTACACATGCCAGGTGGGTCTGGCTTGCAGGATGGGACATGTGCACGGGATAGAGGAGGTTGCTGGGTGTGGTGCACATGCACACAGGCCTGAGTAGATGAGGTGCCAGGCACATGAGCAGGATGAGGTACGTGCAGGGTATGGTGCACATGCAGGGTGCATTGCACACACAGGGTGTAGTGAGTCTGTGGGATGAAGCAAGCCCATAAGACAGAGCAGACTTATGGGACAAAATGAGCCCCTGGTGTGGAGTTGGCCCCCAGGTTGTAACACATGCATGGGTGAAGTGGGCCTGTGTCGTGGAGCAGGCCCTTGGTGTGGAGCAGGCCTTTGGCATGAAGTGGGCCCACTGGTCACAGTTTATGCATATGGTGGAGTGGGACCCCAGGACAGAGTGGGCCTGCAGGGCAATATGCCTACATGGGGTCTGCATGGCATGGTGCTCACGTGCATGGGTCCAGGTGGCTGAGGTAGGATGCCTGTGCAGGATGACATGTGTCTTCAGTATGCAGTCTACCCAGATTTGAAGGCAGCAGCTGTGCTGGCACTCACCCATTCCAGCCCTCCCAGGCAGCAGCAGTGGCACTGGGTCCAGCTGACCTGACAATGGGTGGTGGGCACTGAGGGCTATTGGCCCCATGGGAGGTGTTGGTTGAGCAGGATCATCCAGGCCACAGCAGTGGGTGCCAGGCCCATGGTTTCCTGACTTGCCCAGGTTCCCCTGGGAGCTGCGATGGGCGTGCACATCACATGCCCACAAGGCATGCGTGAGCACTGGGATTTCCCACTCCCTGTTCACCCAGCAGGGACACAGGGGAGGCAGCAGTCACAGATCTGACCCCTGGGAAGAAGTAGCATTCCAGGGTTGGGGTGTTACAAAGGTGCCAACTGCAGCACCTAGTGCTCCCAAGCCAGCCATCCCTCCTCTTCAGAGCAATGCAGCTGCACAGCCTGCAGCGTATCAGTCTGTGTATCAGTCTGGAGGCCTGCTGCAGGGGAGGGGCCCTCCCGCTGCTCCAGTTTCGATATCCTCAGAGGAAGTAGGGAGCCAGATTTCCTCCTCTGTTGCTTTCCCACATGTGGGCGCTTTCCCTAATTACCTCTGGTCTCGCTGAGCTGAGCAGGTCATCCCACCTTCTCTTCTTCATTTCACTCCCACCTCCTCTTCGTCAATTCCCAGTGCTCTGACTCGGACAGTCTATCCAAAGGTGGATATCTATTCACCACTTTCACTCCTCTCCATGAGAAAGATGTTGTGCAGGTTGCTTCTAGTCTGCATCTTGGCCCTCCCAGGTCTGATTCTGAGTAATTTAAAAAAAAAAGATACTTATTGCTAGGCTATCAGGACCTCATGGAATTGATTGGCAGGAGGAAGAAATTTGTGTAGGAGAGAAACTGGAACCAAGGAGACTCCTAATGGCCAGGATACAGGAAGGCAGGAATGATCTCATATCAGCAGTGGTTGGATGGATAAACCTAACCACTACATCCTCTGGCTTCTAATTTCTCCATCTCTCAAGATTCAAAGTTGAAGGAGAGGGGGAGTCTGATTGGCTGAAATTAGGTAACATGACTTCTCCATGGTTTTACTGGGCATGTTCAGAGAGCTCCATTTGCTGAGACCCTGTGGTAGGAGGGAGGTTCTGGATTTACACTTCCACCATAATACACACACTGGTGAAGGATATGCAGTTCCCATGAGGAACTATAGTTACCAGTAGGAAGGGGAAATGGATGCTGGATGGCTAAAAAAGAGCAAATGGTGATAATGAGCATATATACTCATGCTGTGTATCCCAGCATGTTTTTACAGACTCTGAATCCATCCGTTCTCAGACTTTATCTTGGTAAATTTAAAGATCTTGATTGATTTTAGTTCGTTCTTCTAAGACAGCCTTTTCTATCTCTTAGGATGTTTTAATTGCTCTTCCCTGGACCTTCTCCAAGTCTTGTTAAGTCTTTATTGAGCTGTGGCAACCAGAGCTGCACAGTTTTGTGTGCTGACGTAGCGTGGTTGGTTTCAAGGAGAGGGTGATGTGTTTGGTTTTATGTCCAATATACTTGGTCAGCATTAATGTTATTTATTGGAGGAAAATATGTTTCGTTTTTATGTCAATTGGATATGCAGTAATACAGGTCTTGCTCACACTGGGGAAGTCTAGTATTTTAGAAATAGAGCAATATGAATGAACATTGAAGTTATTTGACACCCTTCAGGAGAAGGGAAAAAATAAACAAAGATCTGAATTTTTATGCACCCTTAATCTGTTCTCTGAGTGCAGAAACCCTTTAGTTTGGCATTTAGATCCAGTTTGATTTGGTTGTCAATTCTGGTTTTCCAAATGTATAACTATGGACAAGTCACTTTAATGTTCCTGAATCTCAGTTTTATCATCGGTGAAATAAGAATGATACCTGGCTTGACAGGATTAAGTGTGATTACTGTGATTTTATTTATTAAGGCTTTGGCAGAATATCTGGCACGTGGTAGAAATAGAATTTAAAAATCCCATTTATTCTTCCCTTTTCACCAAAGAGATGAGAAATCTGAAATAATTAAAGTCACTGGACCCTATAGAGGTTAGTCAAGGGAAGACTTTAAGAAAAGGCGGACCTGCAGCTGGTCTTTGACAGAGTGAAACAGCATGACTTCAGGGAAGGAAGGCACGAGAATATGAACAGAAAAGAAACAAGATGTCTGTAAGCTTGAAGTCAGAAAGATCAACTAGTTTTCCTTGTGGTTATCAGAGGTGCTCAGAAAAGGAAGGAAAATAGTAGTGCTGTAGTGAGGTAACTGCTAAGGAGATGAGATTTGATTCGGGAGGTTTTTGAGCTCAGGAGGCATAAAAAGCAAAGTAACACTAAAATGATAAATTCAGCCAAGATGAACTGGCCAATCTCAAAGAGTAGATTGACTCATCTATTAATTAATGAATACTTCCTTTTTAGATTTTTGCCTTTTTATTATTAAAAATCACGTAGTGTCTCTGGTCAAGAGTGTTGTCTTATTTGTCACAGGCTCTATTCTGACCTCTTCTTTCCCAATTGTCCATGTGAATAGACACTCTGTGTCTGCCCATCCAGGATTAGTTTGTTCAGAGAATCAGATAATATTCAAGATAGGCTATTCCAAATCTACCCAATTTTCAGATGAAAAAAACTGAGGACCCGAGAGAGAACACAAAGTGACAGATTATAGACTTTTGGAAGCATTGTGTAGTTTAAAAAAATGAACAAACATGGACTTTAGGTAGACATCTTGCACTTTAGTAGATGTGTGAATTTGTATATCTTATCTGATCTTTGGAACCCCAATTTCCTCTCTGTATAATAGGCAGGTATTTGATGATAGCTGCCTCAAAAGGTGGTTGTCAGGTTGAAATAAGGAAACACCTGTCGAACACCTGACAGAAGAGCTCAGTAAGCGTTAGTCCTCCTCCCCTTTTGAAACTGATCTATGTTCTGAAATTGAAGGAAAGGGTTGCTCTGTCCCTTAGAGGAGGAACACCAAGGGGAAAGGAAAAATCACAGAAGAAATCTAAAGGTAAATGAATATGTTTTTTGCTTCTGTTCTTTTTCCACAGTCAGCATCACTTTGGGAAAGGAGGTGAACAGCATTTTCTGCTTAGTCACTGTGCCTGGGGCCAGGACACTTCTCATGGTTCTGGTTGAGATTTAGGCTGACATTTGAGGGGTGAGACAGATGGCTGTCATCTCCATTAAGAATAACTGCACCCCAGCCCTTTATCCACAACTCTGCAAATGTGTTTGGCTCCCGAAGCAGATTTATGTGTTGGCAATTTCAGTGAAATGATTTCTTCCAGCTTGGACATGGGAAGACTTTCAGATGGCCCTGCGGCTTTTTTCTCTCACCTTTACTTGTTCTCGCAGTCTTGAGATTTACAATTCTTAAGGCTACAGAGGCTGTTATCCAGAAATGAAGGAAACCACTGAACTGGAATTTTTTTCTAATTAAAATTTTTTAAAAAATTTCATTTAACTAAAAAGAACCAAAAATAAAAGCAATGCATCATATACTGTAAGTCACAGTGGATAGAGAACAGATGTGCAAATTAGAGAGACTGGATTTTAGTTTCAGAGTTTCCATTTACCTGCTTTGGGGTGTCTGGCTGTATAATCTAAGCAACCTGATTTTGAATATTTTTAGAATCCTTTCCAGCATAAGCTTTTTGTGACACTATAAACATATTCTTTTTAACAATATTTTCAGAAACAATTACAAACATATAGAAAAATTTAGACTATAATGTAACAAACAATCTTGTACCCATCATTGACTCCTATCAAATCTTAACATGTTGCCATATGTACCGTCTTTAAGGAAAGTTATATATAGCACTGAAATACTTGTATACCCCGCTTGGATCTCATTCCTCTTCTTTCCTTAGAAATAATTATTTTCTTGCATTTGATACTTATCATTTTCATGCATGTTTTTATACTATTACTATATATCCATATACCTATAAAAAACATATAGTTTGGATACTTTTAACTTTATAGAAATTATATCATAATGTATATATTCAACTGCCGTTTGCCTCAGTCACTCAATGTTTTGGGGATTTATCCACGTTCACATATATAGTTCCAGTTCCTTCTTTTTAATTACTATATAGTAATCCATTGTATGAATAGTTCACTATTTACTTATGCTTTTTCCTGTGGACTAATTTTTACAATTACAAATAATGCTGGAATTAATGTACTGGTAGAATTCTCCTTCTGCTATTTGCATCTTTAATTTGATTTGTTATTGTCAAATTGCTTCTAAAGTTTGGAACACCATTGTTCCAATTGTTTATTCCTAGGTTTATTTATTTTATAATTACCCAGCAACCTTGACAGTTATTAATGCTCCTATATTTACATATCTTTATTTATTTAACACACATTGTGTATTTTCCTTGGGTGATGTACTGCACTAAATATAAAAATCAAAAAGACATGGTAACCTGCTCTCAAAGAATGTTATACTGCAGACTAACTATGTGAACATGTAATTATTATGTATAATAGTAAGAACATCTACTCAATTTATTGGGCTATAGTAATTTACTTGTACCATGTTTCTTAAGACTAGTAGATGCAAATTACCATGAAATCTTTTGGTCTTCTATCATTCCTTCACAGGCAAGGAAACTAATTGTCCCCTAGAACACCCCAAAAGAATACAGCCCTGCAAACACCTTGACTTTAGCCCAGTGAAACACACTTTGGTCTTTGGATCTCCAAAAGTGAAAGATAATAAATTTCTATTTTTTTAAACCACTAAGTTTTTGGTAGTTTATTACAGTAGCAATAGGAAACTAAAACAATGGCTTTTATGTCTCTATGCTTCAGTTTTCTCATTTTGTAAAATGAGCGATATATTCTGACAACACTTTCCTCCTATGGAGATTGTTGTAAGACGTATGTGCTTGTGCAGTGCACTCTGTTTACTCTTAGTAAGACGCAATCTTTAGAGTAGACATCTGGATATTTAGACTAGAAGTCAAGAGACTTGGGTTATGGTATCAGACAAAACAAGGACAGTAATAACTTCCTGCCTTTCTTGTAGATTGATGTGAGAAGCAAACAAAATTATGTTTTCACTTTTATATTTTAACTAAAGTGTTATTCAAATGTAACTTCTTGTTATAATTTAGCTTACACATTTCAAGTAGACTTGTTATATGTCAAAGGTATATGCAAAAGTTAAAATATAACACTTGAAACCTCATTTGATTATAGAAAATAGTGTTGGGCTAATACACAGTATTAATTCCAATGATTGGTACTGAGTAATAACTTCTCCCTTTTAAGATATTCTGTTTTTATGACATTTTCATTTCTTATTTATTTGGTAATAATTATGGTTCTTATTAAAAATTCCAGAGATGTGTGTTATCTTTTAATTGCAAACTTTGCTTAGAATGTCTGAATGTAAGCACAACGATATTTATTTAATTGAAGATGAAGTGGAAGAATCATATAGTTGGCCAGGATATAATTATTATATTAATACCTCCTCTAAAACACATCTTGAGTGTTTTCAAAGGTATATTAATTTTCAGTAAGTGGGATGGCAAAATTTTTGTTGTACTATGTGCTAATGATTAAATACTTCACAAATATTTATTATGAATTTTGATTGAATACATTTGAATAGGTAAATGCAGGTGATAAAATTAAGACTTATTTGTCTTGCTTTTCAGAGTATTTCTTTATTGAAGTTAGTGCGTGTGTGTGTATATGGAATGAAAAGCAAATGTTAGGCTATTATAATTGCTTATCACTATTTTCATTTCTAAAAACATATGACAATATGCACTGTTATAGATATATTTATATTCTTATTTTTCAGTTGACTCGTGGGCACAGTTAAAGGGCACATTTTGTGGTGACAGATTTTTCAAATTAATGTTTCCTGTGAAGATTTTATGAAGTAGAAGTTTGTTTAAATTCTTTACCAGAGCATAGCAGGAAATAAGTCAGAATGCCAAAGGAGGGGGTGTGACCACACTTTTCTGGGCAAACAATTAGTCTAGTCAATAGAGGTTACACCAGAACAAGCATTTGAGATGTTTCTACTTCCAGGTGGGAAAAACTTACCACAAAATATATTCATCCATTTTCTAGTGTTAAGAGAAAGAGATCTTGGAGTCTTTAATGACTGAGGCTTTTATAGAACTTTCAATAATTTTTTTAAAATCATTTATCATTTTAACTATAATATTTAAATGGTTAAAATGAATACAACCCTAATGCATACTCTGTTTATTTTTTGTCATCTCTTCTTTCAAACATGAAGTATAGGAAGGGGGGATCTGGTTATTTGACTATGAATATGTGAAAATCCAAAAATTTAGATTGTATAGATAAATGGGGTAATTTTTACTGTTGCAAATAGTTGATTTACCTTGTTCAAGAATAGGTTTCCTTTCAAAAAGTTTGGAATAGGACATAAAAATGTAAATTTGAAATGTTTGGCAATTTTGATAATCACAGTTCAATCAGAAATAAAGAATGAAATGATCTCCTGATATCATATAGCAAATTTGTAGAAATTGGATGGTTTTTTAAGAACTAGATAAGGATTGTGTCTGGATGCAGATCATGCAGAAAGAACAGCATAAATACTAGTTGTTTTGTTATAGGAATCTTGAAAAATAAAATCAAGAAATATTTGAGGATTTGTTTGCATTTTAGAGCCAGTCAACATTTTTCACAGCCATCATGCAATATAGAAGCATTGAAAAGAGGAAAAAGTATATTTATAGAGGGAAAAAAGTCATTCTGTAAGTAAATCTAAAGTGGAAGTGTTTGGAGGAAACTTTGTGACCAGAAGATGCTGGGAAGTTTTGAGATGTGCTTCTGCGAAGTTACCAAACACCAGAAAATTTCATGGACAAGAAATCATTTCATTTGATGTTCTTGATTTTTTTTTTTTTTTTGAGTGATAGGGATAAAAAGAAGGTTTTAGAGATTGTCTGCCGGTTTTGCTTTTGGTGCTGCAAAGGGAGAAGTCAATATCAGATTTTTAGATTCCTAGGATTTGTCTTACTTTTATGGAAAAAATATTTCATGATGTTTATACTTGAAATTCTTAGCTTTGTTGATTTTACAGGATTAGATGCTAGCTGCAATGGGTTTCCTCTTTGAGAGCCTCACAGATGTGGATCATTTTCATTCCATCAAATTTTATTCCTCTTGAGCCAGATGATGGTTATAATGTCAGTATCCTTCACGTTGAAAGATTCTCTAGCTATGAAGCAAATGACAGTGACTGAACACATAATGACCTTTAGTGACTATGAAAATATCTCTAAAGAACAGACTCATGGATTCTCATAATGTGGGTTACTGGATAGCATTTCTAGGGACTCTGTCTCTCCTTCTATGCCTGCCATGTGTCCTCCAGACTCTCTACCTCCCACCCTGACACCCTCCTATCACCTCCAGGCTTTAATTCAGCCCTAATATTGACATCTGTCCACAATGAATCCATCAAGGCTTGGCTCCTTGACTGGAGTGGGCTTGGTTATGTTTTTTTCCACAATTTTATCTTTTGGAAAAGCTAGAAAGGAGGGTTAAATGGACAGATCGCTCAGTGGTTCTCAACCTTATCTTCAATTCTGAGATTTTAAAAATGCATTTGTCTGGAGCCCACGGTAGAGATTCTAATTCAGTTGGTCTGGTCTGGTCTAGGGCTGGGAATTGGTTCATTTTAAAAATTTTCTGGGTGATTTAATATGTGACCAAGAAAATCAGGGATTTGGTCTAGGCTAGTGATTCTCAAAGCGTGGTTCTCAGATCAGCAATATCAGTACTACTTGGGAACTTATTAGAAAACCAAATCCTCAGGCCCTATCGAATACCAGCTGAATCAGAAAATTTTTAGGTATAGGGCCCACATTCTGTGTTTTAATAAACCCTCTGTATGATTCTGATGCTTGCCAAAGTTTGAGAACCAGGGATTTAGAGTAATCTCCTAAGGTGGGGTAAAGGGTTGAGTGTGCACACCACTGGTACCACTCTGTCATATCCAAAATGTGCTCAGCACAGACCCAAGTCTGGGAATAGGTAAGCCACCAAGCAGATTGCACAGGTCCATGCTGGGAGCCAGCATCCCAGGGAGCAAGTTCTGTTATCAAGAGGTAGTGCCTGTTCACAGCAGTCGTGATCAGAGCGTGAGCATTGGGGAGACGTGCTGGGCTCAATTCTTGGACTTTTCTTATTAGTTTAGAAAACCAATATCTCCAAAGTTCATTTTTCACATCTGTAAAACCAGTATGGTAATTATTACCTTTCAAGGTTGTTGTGAAAAATAAAATTGTGAATGGGAAATCAGCAAGAATAAATATTCAGCAAGTTCCCAGTGAAAAATGCATGTTTAAGAAATTATTGCTATTATTATTATTGTTCCCATACAAAAATAATGGTATATGGGCTGTCATGACCTTGTCTTGTGTCCAGTGGCAAATATTGTACATTAACCCCAGTGGTTTTCCCACTGAGCTAGCGTTTGGTCTCAAGTCCTTTCTATAATAATATAGTACTCTAGAAAAACACTATTAGAAACCTGACTTGACTTTCAAGATAAACCCTATTTACCACCCTGGTTAAGAATGCAAAGATTTTTTTAGAGCTAAGTGAGGAGACAGAGAGTGATGAAGTTCCTATTCCTATTCCTCCATTTCCTTCCTGCCCATGTTTACTTTGTACTGGCTCTGAGTTCAACAGATATGTAATGCAAGCTACGTATTTAATTTTAAATTTCCTAATAGTCACATTAAGAAAAGTAATAGAAAAAGGTGAAATAAAACTTTATTGTTTGCTTATTCAGTGGCTCAGTTATAAGCAAATAATAATATTTTTCTGCACAAAGTGTTATTACCTCCCACTTTGGACTTTCATTATGAACAGAGTCATGTAGCCACATGTGAGAGCAGAATGCCTGCCATTTCTTTAGGCTTCGTTTGGTTTTTGTGTTTGCACATTTTGTGTGTTTATGACCTGAAAAATCAGCCCCACTTAGAGCTTGCAGGTCATACAGTCTCTGACCTTGTCACTTGCTCTGTGAGTGAAGGTTGGACTTAGTATGGCTGGTGAGGAATGTGTGTCTGCTGCCTGACACTAGTCCAAAATAATGTGATAACCCCGCCACTTGCAGAGCACGTGCTCTGATATGTCAGGCACTGTGCTAAGCAATTCACAGAGAGGATGATGGGAAGCTGACCAATGGCTTCCCACCATTCTTAGAATACAAGCCACATGACTTAAAAGGGACCTGTCTGTTCATTACACTTTCCTGGACTAAACTTAGGCCCATCATCCAAAGTGAGGCACCACAAGAGCAGAAGAACGGGATCCATTTGTACTCGCCATCAAATTGGTACTAACTGATCAACACTAGGGTGAAATACTCTCCAGGGATTAGGGGGATGGGGGGCGAATCTACAACTAAAGGACACGGGGAGCACTAAAGGGAGGGAAGGGCACGCCTTTAACCTGCATTAGGGGAAGGCAAAGACATAAAGTGTAGCTAGAATGAATGTACCCTCACAATACCGTGGAATAATCATATATATAATAAAAAAGGACAATAATGATTTGCAAATGTATAAAAACTACTTTCAGCATCAAAAAAAAAACATCTGTACCCTCATATTATGCTGAAATAAAAAAAAATGGAAAAAAAAAAAGAAAGAAAGAAAACCACAAACCATTATCTCTGCTGAAGATACATGCAGAATTTCTCAACAAAATACTAGAAACCAATTTAACAACACATTAAAAAGATCATACACCATGAACAAGCAGGATTTATACTTGAAATGCAAAGATATTTCAACATATACAAATCAATAAAAATGACATACTAAGACAGCAGAAATGTAAATCATATGATAATCTCAGAAGATTTATTCTTGGGATACAAGATGTTTCAACATATACAAATCAATAAAAATCACACAGAACAAAAACAGAAAAGATGCAAATCATATGATCATCTCAAAAAATTTATAAAAGCATTTTCAAAAATTCAGTACATTTCATAATAAAATCTTGAAACAATAAACATACTAAGGTATGTATCTCAACATAATAAAGGTCATATATAACAAATCCTACCATTATCCTAAACAGTGAAATGCTAAAAAATTTTTCTCTAGTATCAGAAACAGGAGAAAGATACCCAATCTCGCTACTTTTATTCAACACAGTACTGGAAGGTCAAGCCAGAGCGATTAGGTAAGAAAAAGAAACAAAAAGCTGAATGCTGAAAAAGCTGAAAGAGAACTGAAGAAGTAAAATTCTCTCTGCGTGTAGATGAAGTGAATCTTATATATATATAACTGTAGAGATTATATCAAAAAAGTCAGAGCTAATAAACCCATACGCTGAAGTTATAGGTCACAAAATCAACACTCAAAACTCAGTTGCATTTCTATACAGTAACAAAAAATTATCTGAAAAAAAGTTAAGGAAACTATCCCACTTACAATAGAATTAAATACTATAAAATTCTTTAGACTCAATTCAACAAAGGAGATGAAATATCTGTTCAATAAAATCTGACAGTAATGAATGTAATGAAACAAGAT
>CAUYSK010012671.1:0-11704 GCA_963575035.1 Avahi laniger
ATTGGGCAGGGGGGAGGGGGAAAGAGGGAGGAGGGGACGGGTATATGTGTACACAAAGAGTGCAATGCGCATCAAGCAATGGGATGGACATATTTGAAACCTGGACTGAGGGGGGGAGGGGAGGCAAGGGCAACACACGTATCCTAAAAATCTGTACCCTTATATTATGCTGAAATAAAAAACAAACAAACAAACAACAAAAAAAAACAATCAGTGGTAAATAAATGGCTTGTGCCACGAGCACTAGCCACCCTCCCCATACCCAGTGCTTTCGCACCTACCTTGCCGCCTTGGCCTCTCCACCAACCAGCAACTAAAGGATTGATGCCTGACCCAAAAGGAGACCTCCAAGATTCTGAACCATTGCTGCAGCCTGGGGGTCAGTTGCTGCATAGTTCGAATGTTTCTCCTGCCTACTTCTGTGCTATGCTCTTATCATTCACTCCACAAATGTTTTTGTGTCTCTTCCTTGTTGATTCAGTCCAGAGAGGTTACCATACTGACTCCTATTCATTAGAAGCATGTCAGTAGACTACTTGCAGCTATTGGTGAAGTATTTGGTTAACATCTTTGGTCTGTATACACCAAGACTGGGCCTATATATCCCAAAGTGAAGCTTAGAGGTTACACTTATTTGGCTTATGTAGATGTGAAAGCAGTCAAACTAGTTTTTTTCATGTAAAAATGCACTTGAATATTTAAATTGGCTAGTTAGGGGGACTGAATTAACCAAATAATTGACAATCTCACTTCGTTCTAGGTATTATCTTACTATTAGCATTTTATAGAAAGAAACACAAGCATTTCAAACATTCTAAGCATTACCAAAATTCCTTTGTCAATAGTTCATTTTCCTAATCTATCAATTTTTCTCTCCTTGTAAATCAGTTTTACCCAAATTGTAAGAAATAACCGTGGCCAAATTAATTGACAAATGTCCATATTTTATACCCACAGTAAAAAGCCCTTATCCTTCCAGTAAAACTTCATCTCAAACTAAAGTTGTCACATATGGTGGCAGAATGAGGTGAGCACAGTGGTATTTGTTCCACTTCTAGGACTCAGCCGAGCTACAGTGGATAGATTTTGCCAAAAGGACATTCAGCAAATGCTGATTGGGTCCTATGACGAGCCATGCACTCTTCTGGCTGTACGAATTCAGCAACGAGCAAAACAAAATCCTTTCCCTCCTGGGCTTAAAATAATCCTAAACAACTGTGCTGTTTACTAAAAAAGAATCAGAAATTCCTTAAACATTTTGGGGGTCCTAAAAAAAGATTCTGCTAAATTATTTTTATCTTAGTTTTTATTAATTCTAGTGATCATGTTTTTCCATTCTACATTATATTCTGGTTGGCAATTAGTAAACCTGGAAAGAAGAAAAAAATCTCAGAAGGATCCTTCTGGTTATAATTACCATTTATTTACACTACAAATGCATTAGATGTAATCCTGGAACAAAGTTAATAAACTGTTTCCCTGTACATGTTTCACAAAAGGAGCACCTTATTTGTTGGCTTTGGGAAAATTCACAGTGCTTAGGAGGACGTCTCCATCTCAGACCCTCCCTGCACTGTGCTGAGTCAGCCCTCGTACTGGCACCTCTGAACGGAAAGCTTTTCCTTGCACATCTTCATTTGTGGAAGTTCTATTGTCCTGGTCATTTGCAGATGACCTCCTTTGCTGCATACTTTCTCCTCCATATTTAATATGGAGGAAAAAAATCAAGAATGTTATGGCTGTCTTAATTCGTTCAGCTGCTATAACAAAATACCATAGATTAGGTGGCTTATAAGCAACAGAAGCTTATTTCTCTCAATTCTGGAGGCTGGGAAGTCCAAGATCAAGGTGCGGGCAGATTTGGTGTCTGGTGAGGGCTTGCTTCCTTATAGACAGCACCTTCTTGCTATATCCTCACATGGTAGGGTGGAAGGCAAGGAAGCTTTCTTATACCTAATTTATAAGGACACTAATTCAAAATCCCATTTATGAGGCTCTGCTTTTATGATTTAATCACCCCACAAAGGCCCTACCTCCTAATGTCATCACCTTGGACATTAGGCTTCAACTTATAAATTTTGGGGAAACATAAACTTTCAAACCATAGCAACAGCCATGCGAAGACCAGCCCTTCTTTCAAAGGCTTGCTCAAGCATTGCTTGCTCAGGAACCCTTCTCAGATTCCTGAGGTGGATCTCATCTCTTTCCTCTCTCCCATGGCTCATATTTAGTTCTTCCTACAGCCTATCGTCAATTAGGGCTCTTTGTGTATGTGTCTAAAGTATGAACTCCTAGAGGACAAAGGCTGTATTTTAATCATTTCATATTTCCCAGTGCCTAGCACAGTGGGTTACACTTCATAAATGCTTATTGAATTGAATAGAATAAAATAAGTTAGTGTCAGTGCAATCCTTTATTGCTGACTTGAAAAGATGGAAGGGGAAAAAATTGAGTTAAGCTGAACCATACTCATGTTTGCAATATACTGTATCAGACATAAGGATTGTTCAGTATATTTGTTTCAAGTTTCTTATAGACCATTCCTTCAATTCATAGATATACTGTACATTGGAGTGCTGAAATGAATTACACATGAGGCTCCTTGTCTAGTGTATATGGAGTTTACAGAATTGCCTATTCTTTGTAGGACCCCCAAAATGAGGGAAATAAAGCTCATCAAACTTTTTTTGAAATCCACTGGAGAGGAATGAAATACAAAAAGGTAATCATGCAGCAGCAGCAGCAACCAGGCTCCCTAAGTTGTGTCAAACTGCCTGACTAGTTAGAGCCGTGTTCAGGGTGTCTCCCCGCCTGCGTCTCTGACTCTCGCTCTCTCCCTGTGCTGCCTGGGGAAGCTTGCTCTCATTAAAAGGGATGAGAAACTAGCCACATCATTATATTCACTTAAGGCAGAGTTTAACTGGTCAGTTTTTGCCACTGTCAGTAATAGCTGCCACTTTGGGATTTTGAGCCCTTATTGGCATTGTGGTTTGGGTTGGGATTTTTATTTGTCTTACTTTGAAATTTACATGTCTTCAAAACAACTAAAATTCACAAGAACAAACTAATTAATGGATTCCATTTTTGACAGCTACAAGAAGACGGATGAGAAAGTAACATGCTTCTGGCAGCGTGTTATCAATTGGGAGGCAGCAGTGCATTCCCTCTATGTGGAACAGTGAGCTGGAACCGACACTGACAGATGACACGGCCCTTTGACAGTGACGCCTGTACGAGCTGACAGCTCCACTTGCAGTCAGTCAAGTCCACGCTTTGCAGTGAAATTTTAACGGGCTTGATTTGCAGAATATGCTTTGCCTACTTCTCAGCTTGTAGTAGAAGTGGATAAAAATTTCAAAGCGTTCACATTAAAAGTGGTTTCTAGGATCTATTATCCAACCTTCGTTTCCCCTCAAAGCTAACAGTAATAATAGTAAATAAAGCACAATCTTGGGGGGAAAACCTGTAGGACATCTAAGAAAGGGATAATTCTCCCCTGAAAATTGGGTTTTCTGAAAAGCAATGCAATTCATGTATTAGTCAAACTCTTTTAGGAAGGATGAGATATCCAATTTCCCTAGGTAATTATAGTTTAATCATAAAATACGTGTGTGTGTGTGTGTGTGTACACAAATCATAGTAAAAGGGACTGACTGATTTAATTATCCTTTTAAAACATATTAAATGTATGAAAAAGCTGCTTCCAAATATTAAAAAATATGTTTCTTAAAAAGAATCATTCTTGCTCATTCACTTCCAGGTTTTAGGTCATGCTTTTCATTTTACCTTTTTGCAATCTGTTCTCTTTGAACAAGACACATGCATAAAGCTGATTTCCTGTGTGACTTTTGTAAAGTTACTATTCTGCGTTTCAATTCCTTCACCAATAAAATGTAGCTAATCACCCTGTCACCACCAACATCCCTCACAGGCTCAGAGCAAGAAATAAGGGCACCAGGGGTTGCAAACTAGTGACTGGAAGGCCAAATTGGACTGGCAGGGGTGCTGTGAATTTTTGCATTTGAATGCCTCTAGGCTGGGCAGGCACCTCCAGTTTCCATAGCCTCTGCTCCCTGTCTAACACGTGTCTCTTTGCACGCTTATGTTACTTGCCTGGGCCCTGAAGGCAATTGAATTTGTGACCAAGGCATCATCAACCAATGTATTCTCACTACTCCTCAGGAACACATAATAATTCTAACATTGTTGGTTTCAAAAGAATCACCGTAAGTGGAAGAAATAAATAGAATTTAATATGAAGACAGGCAAATACAAATGAAATAGACATATGATTATAAAGAACAGCTAAAATAAAAAGGTAATATTGATCCAATATTCTTATGCTTAGAAACTAGCACAGAGCCACACACCCTTCGATAGTCCTAACTAGTCCTTCCCTGTCCTTTCCCCCAACTCCTCTCCCAATAAACCAATAAATATAGCAGAGAGCTGAGACTAGTAATATTATCTCAGGCAAAGATAAATGACTCACTTGTTACTTGGGCTCTCTAGACAATTAAGATAACTGGCCCAATTGCTATGGTTTGAATGTGTGTCCCCTTTAAAACTCATGTTGAAGTTTAATTGCTATTGCAACAGTATTAAGAGGTAAGACCTTTAAGAGGTAAGTAGACCATGAGGACTCCACCCTCATAGGTGGGATTGGCGCCTTTATAAAAGGGTGAGTTTGGCCTCCTCTTATGCCACCCCCCCGCCCTCTCTTGCCCTCTCACCTTCCACCATCAGAAAACAAAACAAGGAGGCCCTGGCAAGATGCCAGCACCTTGATATTGGACTTCCCAACCTCCGGAACTGTGAACTGATAAATCTCTGTTTATTATAAATTTCCCAGTCTCACATATTCTGTTATAGCAACACAAAGCAGCTTAAGACACTGACCTTCATATATGTATGATTATAAACAACTAAAGAAAGTGACAGGGAGGCATATGCAGGAGAGATAAGGTTTTGAAATGTCTTGAAGGAGAAACGAATTGTGGATTGGTGGAGGAAAGAAAGAAACCATTTTACACAGAAAGAACCCTTTATGCAAAGGTTTAGAGATGAGAAAGACTTAAGTTATCACTGCTAGAATGGACCTCATGCAGTTCATAAAGAGGAAAAGATAAGGCTGGGTTCTCTGGATTAACTACATATAAAAAGTATTACAACATGCCAATTTGTAAGGAAACACAATTCACAGACTGCATACAAAAGACAAGTAAAATATAATGACCTTCCATTTGTTTTATGGTAATTGGACATTTATTTCATAAAGTAAGTACTGCTATTATACCATGACCTGTGATAAAAAGGAAAACTTCTCAGTTTACATTTCACCCGTCATAACCTTGAATATTAAAATAAACTTACATGCTTCATTAACTAGAAAATAATTCCCTTCCATGCTTTGAATTTGCCTAGGGTGTGGTTCTCAGTGAGGACAAGTTCAATTGATATGCTTGAAGAATTTTAATTAAGAAACAAGGTAATTTCAAAGGTATGACATTTAATGTATTACTAGCATCTTTTTAATGCATGCTTTCATTCCATCCTTCAATTTCTTGAAACTCCATATATTTTTTAAGGTTTAATTTTGTAATTTCTATATCAATTAAACCTTATTGGCTAACCCCTTACCCTGAATATAAAAATTATCATAGACTGATAAAGGACATTTGATTAGTGCCTAGTATAGCTAGAATAATGTATTAATGAATATTTGTTGGATATCTATGTGCTAGTTGCCTTGGTGGCATTCAAAAGAATTATTAGACACAATCATTTTCCTCTAATGAAGAAGTTGATAATATATTTAATAAAATAGATAATTGTAGAAAATAGATTTCCTCATTAAATTAATGCTTCTTTCCAGATTTTTCGTTTTCTGGAAGGTCTGAACAATCAGTTTTTATTAGCAAAGCCCTTGACCAATTACGAGATTGAAAAACACAAAATAATTATACTATAATATCAAATATTCAGATTACATAAGAATTTTAAATAAGATGGGTACAACTGCAAGAAATTATAACAAAATTTTCCATTATAGATGGAAAAATGAGGGCACTACAATTCAAATAAATAACTCTAGTCAGGTAGCAGAGAGTATCCAAGTCAGACAGGACTCCCACATGCTCAGGGCACACAAGACTCTTGTCAGATCTCTCACTGCCATTGCTATGGCCCACAGACAATTGCATACATTTAGGGGAACTGAAAGCCTGTTTGGAGGAGAGCCACAACTAAACACCATGTAATATAGAAGTGAGAAAATGAAGCCAGTGAGGAAATACATGGTGAGTTGGGTTGTCTTCCAAACTGTGACTGGATTCCCCATGCCAGCCTTTTTTAACTGGGATAACAAATGGTCTTTGTTGGGGCATCACTCTGAGCACGTAAGTGTTCAAGACAGGATTACAGATGGCAAAGACCAGAAGTAATAGTGTAATAGTTCCCGGATTGAATGAGTTCCATGTTCAAAACATTAATCTCAAGATTAATTAAAAACTCTTTTTGATTATTTCTATATAACTAAATCAAGTTATCTGTATTATGAATTTTAAGGGAAATAGTTGTCTGGACTTATGTCAGTTGGCATATTCCTCTTTTTTCACAAGTTAAGATAAAACTGAAAAATGGGACAAAAACTTTTATCAGATGTTAAATGACAATTTTACTTAGTAAGAATTTCTTCATAACATATGTAGCTAGTAATAAATATACTACAAATAGTCTTTGTTTGTCAAAACCTATTAACTTCATTCATTGTTTTTTTCTTTACTAAACATAATGTTTGGGCTCAGTTGCTTGAGTGTTCACCTTCCTACATCTCTGGGTCTCCACCAAATGGATTTTACAGGTGCCAGGAAAACAGACATCAACTCAGAGTCTGCTGAGACTATGGGTTTCTTCCCTTGTCCTCTTCTTTTCTTCATTCATTTAATAAATATTTACTGACTACGTGTTGGACTGTGCTCCATGCTGAAGACATAGTGATGGACACCAAAGGCAGGGTCACTGCCTCCTGGAGATGCAACTGCACCAGCAATTCCAATGCAGCAGAGAGGAAGCATAGGAAGGGAACCCAACCCAAAGGCCTGGGAAGACGTCCTGGAGGAAATGGCACTTAAGCAGACACCTTAAGTATAAAAGGGACTCGGCCAGTAAAGAGGTGGAACATGTTCCTGGCAGATGGTACAGCATATGCCAAGGCCCATAGGCAAAAGCATGCGAAAAAAATTCAGTATGGCTGGACTATCAGACACTAATGAGGGAATGGTGGAGATGACTGGAGCTAGACTGGTAGGCAGTGGCTTGATCATGTGAAGCCTTATAAACCATGAAGAAAAGAATTTCCCATCTATCCAGGGTTCTCTCTCCCCCAAAATGGTCTTCCAAAGGCTTGTATTGTCAGTCTTGCAACCCCTGTTTCTAAAGTGTCTTCATTAACTAAAAAAATATATTTTAAGCACCTACTATTTCCAGTCATTGTGCTAAGTAGGGGGAATAGAATGGTGGACAGAAACACACACTGCCTGTTCAGTTAGAATTTACATCTTTGTGACAGTTTCCTAAAGAAAACACTAAATAAGCAAATAAATATTTTCCCAGTGATAAAGAAGTAAAAGTTTAGAAGCACAGAGCAACTTTTTTTTTTTTCTAAAAAGAACACTTCAGAGAATACAGATCTGGATTGAAAGGAATTATTGGCTCATGTTTAAGCCCTGTTGACATGATGATAAATAAATATTTAGGCAAGTTATAAACTGATGTGTGAAGGCCACAGCAGTATTTTAACTTCCCCATCCCCTCTCCCTGCTTCACTCAGAAATGTTTTGTGAAAATGCTTCAAACTGCTGTAGTATACTGTCACACCAAAGGCAGGTTTCCAGGAAAAAAAAAAACTGTGGCAGCAGCTTCTCTGCCACCACAGAGATGAATGTTTTTCTGTTATTTATATCCTATAGCATGTGACTCCATGGCATGCCTGGAGGTGTTAAAGAGCAGGGAAGAATAGGGCACTTTCACCAAGGAGATCATGTGAGAGGGATTAAAACGCGTGGCTACAAAAGGAGGAGACATGAAGCTGGGAGAAAATAAAATGCATGCAATTTTTCACAGGATTCAGTGAAGAGCCGTATTAATTAAACCTCACTGGTGAAATTCACATCCCATAGGTGATATGTATTATGGGCTAATATAACAGGAGGTTGACTCTAAGCTTATGACAATTAGTCAGTGAGTATTTATGGGCCGCCATTGTATTAGATGGCACAGAGAGATACAAGAGAACAGAAATCCAATGAGGATGTGAGAGAGTTTTGCTTTATCTTAACTCCATGCTACTCGTTCCAACTCTCTGGTGGAAAAGAGCTCTTGATCCCTGGGTTGGAGGCACGGACATCGTGGAAAATGCTCAGGGTCAGGTACTCTCCCCTGTAGTTTCTCTTATGTCACTCTGGGACTTTCTCACATTGGCCAAACTTTAGAGAGTTGGAAAGGACACTTCTAGAATGAAGCTGCAGATGCTGTGATATGGACATTCTTTAGCTGGGAAACTCTTGGGATGGGATTTCCATCCACTGGAGACTCATCTGGCCAATAGAAGTGCTGGAAAAATTTTTTTATTGAATTGAAAGTGCATTTGGGGCAATGTTCCAAAACCTAACTATCCATCAAGAATCCCTGAGGGGGCTTTAAAAAATATGCATTCATGACCGATTACTGGACCTACTGACTGATTTGGAAACTTCAGGGTACCAGAATCCTAATTTTTCAAAGGGTTTCCAGGGTGAGTCTTATGCAGCCCATCCTTTGAATGTGTTTGGGAAAGACTAAATGGCAATCCTTACTCAGACTATGTTGTTTAATACTAAACAGTTTACCTTCTGTTCAATTCAACAGTAATTTAAACATCAACCAAGTGCTATTCGTGATCCATCAATAAACGTGATTGGAAGTTATTTTTCTTAATGTAGATTTACAATTATAATCATTAACCTGTATTGAGCCCTTCACAAATGTTATCTTATTTAAGTTACAACAGCCCTATGAGGTAGATACTATTATTATCCCATTCTGCTGTTGGAGACGCTGAGGCTTAGGCAGCTTAGATATCTTGGCTAAGTCATCTCAGGATTTGAATCCAGGTCAGTATAACTTAAGAGCCTGAGCTCCTAACCTCTCTGCCTACTGAGTTTGTCTGTACATTTAATCATAAATATGAGCCTTAGAAAGAAATACTTTGTAGTTCATTGTTTTAAATAACTGGAAAAAATGGTTAGCTTTCTGGGTAAAATGTTTTAAGTGGGCTACTTGACTAAAGATTCTTTTTTAAAGTTAAATTAGTGAGTGAATGTGTAAACTCTGTTCAAAGGTAAGAATCCAAATTTATAATATTGCTGAATTAAATATTTATGAGTATGAGTAGACAGTTACTTCTTTACATAGGTAGATGTGAATATAGCCAAATATATTAATAGATGTCTAATTTTTTTCCTTAATCAAATATCTCCTAGAGTTCCTACTTTGATATATTTTAAGTGATTTATATTTACATCAATGCTGTGCTGTTTGTACACTTCAAGGTTGGCAGATTTTTAAGGTATTTTCTAAACTTGCATGTGTCCAATAAAAGCAAATAACAAAATGACCTTGATGCCAATGCCATACTTTATTGAGTCATGGGAAATAATGCATGTGACCACAGCAGAAGGCCTCTTGATTATTTGATTGTGCTTTTTAAAATGATCTATTTTTTAGCACATATCTATATAAAATAAAGGTTTTCATATAAGATGATGCTGTTTGCTAATAACAGCAATGTCTATATAATATAAGGCAAAATGTCTTTGTATTTTAAAATCTGGAACCTGAACCATTGCAGATAATGAAAGAACAAACTCAGTGAAATTAGTGTATAATCTTCTATATGAGGAAGTTCTAGTGCAGCTCAGGGATACAAGGGAGAGTCAGTGGCTGTTTTGTTTGCCTTTGTTTCTCCAGTGCCTAGAACAGGGCCTGGCTCATATTAGTATGTGTTTAATAAATATTTGATGAATGAATCATTGATAGGTTAAAATATTCCTGTCTCATCATTTCTTACCAGTATCTACAAGAGGCTTTTTCAATTAAAAAGAAAATGTTTCTTTTTCTTTTTAGAAGAATTCTTTTTAGAATTCTTTTTAGAATGCTAAAAGGAAACTTTAGTCTCATATTCAGTTTAGTGTTTGTTTCTTCTTCCCTCCCAAGCACTGGCCTGGCTTTGATACAGGAACTTGGCCTCTTCTCTGACTGGGTTTCTCATTCCCCCTGGGTTGGCACAGGAAGGTGGACAGTGGAAAGGGGTGAAACTCTCTTATTCACCTCAGTCACCATGGGCCTCTCATGGCTGTCTCTGCTTCCCTGGCCACCCTCGGGGTGCGAGTATCTACCTGCTGCCTGTCTCATGAGATGAAGGTGCTCCAGGTCATCTACAATGAGGGTTCTTGCTCTTCAGGGAGATCCTGCATGGATGTTGCTCCTCTCACTGCACAGTGCCCTAATCTTGGATAACCCGTTGGCTCATCTCCTCTAACACTCCTGCTTTCACCCCCAGGAATACACCTCATTACTTCTTGATTCTTAAGTCTACTTTTGACTTAAGTTCAGCTACCTTCTGTTGTGCCTTCATGGAGACATGTTTGACAAATGGAGAACCCAGCCATCCTCACCACACCCAGTGATGGGAGTAAGGGCACCTGTCTGGTTCTCTTTTTGCCCTGCCATCCCTCTCTTTTCTTTCTACTCAAAAAGGCACCCAGAGTAGTATACTACATGAGTATATGTTCAACCAGAGAGTGAGAGAGAGGCCTATCTCCTCTTCTTACAGACAATCTCAATCTCTACAAGAAATTCTCTTTTTTAAATTTTAGAATATTACGGGCCCACAAATGTTTAGGTTATATACATTGCCTTTGCCCCGCCTGAGTCAAAGCTCAAGTGTGTCCATCCCCCAGATGGTGCACACCACACCCATTAGTTGTGAATATATCCATCCCCTTCTCCCCACTCTCACCTGCCTGACACTTGAGGAATGTTGCTACTATCTGTGCATATAAGTGTGGATCAGTTAATACCCATTTGAGGGTGAGTACATGTGGTGCTTGTTTTTCTATTCTTGTCATACTTCACTTAGTAGAATGTGTTCCAGCTCTATCCAGGTGTATACAAGAGGTGCTATATCACCATTGTTTCTTAAAGCTGAATAGTACTCCATGGCATACATACACCACATTTTATTAATCCACTCATGTATTGATGGACTCTTCGGTTGTTTCCACATCTTCGCAATTGTGAATTGTGCTGCTATAAACATTCGGGTGGAAGTGTCTTTTTTATAGAATGTCTTTTGTTCTTTTAGGTAGATGCCCAGTAATGGGATTGCTGGATCGAATAGTAATTCTACTTGTATCTCTTTAAGGTATCTCCATATTGCGTTCCACAGAGGTTGCACTAGTTTTCAGTCCCACCAGCAGCATATGAGTGTTCCTGTCTCTCCGTATCCACATCAACATTTATTGTTTTGGGACGTTTTGATAAAGGCCAGTCTTGCTGGAGATAAGTGATATCTCATTGTGGTTTTGATTTGCATTTCCCTGATGATTAGAGATGTTGAGCATTTTTTCATACATTTGTTGGCCATTATTCTGTCTTCTTTTGA
>CAUYSK010012673.1:0-41912 GCA_963575035.1 Avahi laniger
CAGGTTGTCTGCTCCCTCCAGAGCAGCAGACATTTGACGTCTCTTACAATATATACCTACTGGTCTAGTCACCCTCATCTCCCCAGGCCCATATTTCATACGGTCACAAAAGTATACTCCTAAAATTTAAAAATGCTCACTTATCTTCTTAAACACCTCCTTAGGGCTCCTGATTATGTTTTCAGTAAGTCTGAACCCTTCAACATGTAAAATTTAACTCTTTTTCTTGTGGCCCAGATCTACCAAACCCACATCATAGCATCTGTCATCCTAAACTCAGGGATGCTGGAATGTTGCCATCCCCAGACAGGATCTCTACTATTATGTGTATGTGCCTCTAGAGAATATTTATTATTCCTTTGGGCCACATGACTTTCTCAAGTTTAAGGCATTTCCTGACTTATGAGTCCTCGTGGGAGGGAGAACCTACCGGCTGTTATAGATACTCACTTTCCCAGCCACGAACTCTGCCAGTCAGATGCATCTGACTAGAGAATCAGAGGCCAGAACATGGGACTACATGGAGCCCACTGTGTCGGCAGCGGTGGAAGCAGGATTGTGACTCTGGGCGGCAGGGGCATTGTAGTATTGTGCCTCCAGTGTGAGAAACTTCAGAGGTTCAAGCTGCATGTCCAGTGCTTGGCAACAGCAATCTCCAGTTCTGTAGTGTGATTTTAGGAATTTTTCCCCTGGCAGCATGGCTTGAGGTTGTTTCTCAAGCCCTTTCAGATATTCTGTGAAACAAAAACCTTCTGTTAGAAGCCTCCTTTTGGGGTAGTACTACCCATTTTTAACTGTTTTATAGCACCCACAAAATGCTTTCCAACCTGGATTTGAATACTGAGCATGTCGGTTATCACCTATATGTTTGTTTGTACTAATTAAAGGATTCACTTTGAAGGACTTAACATTATAGATCTCAGAGAAGCTCGAAGATGCTCCATTCCAAGCTCCCCATCCAAAGCAAGAGAGGAGAAGGCCCACCCTTGAGTAATTCACTGTACGACCTTAGAAGTCACTTAACTTTTCTGAGCCTCAAGTTCTTTATCGATAAAATGGAGACTCTTCTGTGGTTTAAGGTCTGTGTCACTCAGGGTAACTTACATGGAAGTAGAGAAGAAATAGAGAAGACGGGGGTCTTGATGACCATGTACCCCACAGGAGAGGAACAGCAGCACAGCCAGACTTCAGGATTATTCTGAGTTTGGGAACCAGAGGACCAAGGACTTAGGGCTGTCTAGGAAAAGACAGGTTATGTATTCCCTCCAGAACAACAAAGACATTCGATCATTGTCCTAGAGCTCCACCACCTTGGTAACAGCCACTGTGCATAGGTTTCTTCTGCTCCTACTGCTACCTGTGGACCAACTATCTCTCAGTGTGTTGAGTTCAAATCCCCAAGGAAGATCTGATCCCATTAGCCAGTAATTGACCAGCCTATGCCCATGTGCCTGTTAGATTTGTAAGAGTATCTGCCATTGGATAAGACCTCCACTCATGGTCTAATCTAGATGGGAACAGAATGGCAGGGTCATGTGATACAGCACAAAGGCATCTTTCTGCAAGAAATTGCCTCCTGCATTGAGAGCAGGAGAGGGCGTAGATATCTGTCTGGAATGTAACCAGCTCTGGCACTTATGGGAGATGATAACCCTACCTCACAGCGTGACAGGGATGACTGAAAGAGAATGCTAAGTGCTCAGCATGGTGGGCAAAGCAACGGCTCTCCCCGCCCTACTCTATTTTGCCCAGAACCTATGGCCAAATGGTAACCCTTTAAGATTTTAAATTTCTCACAAATTTTTTTTTGTCTTTTTAACGTTTATGTCTCAAAATTGATGTCAATGAGTCATATTCAGAACACAAAAGCAAAAGAACGTGCTTTATCCTTAGATGATGGTGAAAATGATGATGACTATGATGATGATGAAGATGATGGTGATAATGCTGCTGTTGCTGCTGCTTATGATGACTATGATGATGATGAAGACAATGGTGATAATGTTGGTGGTGATGATGTTGATGATGATGATGGCCAGCAATATTTTTGAATGCTGTCCATGGACCAGGCTCTGTACTAAGTGCGTTGCATGAATTACCTTATTTCATCCTCACCTTGATACTGTGAATCAGATTCTGTTTTTTTCCCTACTGTATTTGGAGGGCTCTGAGACTCTCAGCAAGGTTAGGTAACTTTCCCAACGTCACATGACTTGGGGATCTGGGCTTTGACCTCCACTGCAGAGCTGAACTCTTAAACAGCTAGTAGGTAGGTTGAATTTTAGCTATTTTGGTGACCACGTTGCTGGTAGAGAATCATTGCATAGCTTGTTAACTTACAATACCATACATCACCAAAGTGGCAGGCATGTGAGGGGTACACATGAAACTAACACTTAAAAATACTGGTCAATCAGTTTAAATGTTTAGAATATCTCACAAATCAATATTTAGGTGAAATGAAAGTACTTTTTGATAAGTATGTTTTTGTATATAGATGGGTATATACATTTTATGTATAAAATAAAGAGACTGATAGTGCTGTATTTTAAGAAACCAATTAGAAAATAAAATCTGTGAGCTGTGCTTCTCTCGTAATGGTTATAGAAGCTGCTGCTCTGAATTTACTGCTAATTTGGATTAATTTCTATCCCACCAACTGCACATGAAAAAATGTGATGAACAACCACTGCATGAGGCACTTTATTTGTAAATGATCTTAAATGTGGAGTAGTTTTAAATAAATATCCCATTTTCATTATTTGATTCTGTCATCAGTGGCATAAACATACTTTGTTTATTTCAATGTCTGGAGCTTCTGCTCAAAAGACATACATGAGCAATTACATTAACCTAACATCTCGACTCAACTTTTTTTTTTTTTAAAGAAAAGCATAATTTGCTTTTCCTCTCCTTTCTTTATCTAATGCCAATATGTTGATGTTTATTATTTCTAAATAAAATGACAGACATGTCAATGGCTCTTCTTTTCAAGAAGGTCAAAGATTGTGACATTTGAGTTTTTTTTTTTTTTTTTTTTGAGACAGAGTCTGGCTCTGTTGCCCAGGCTAGAGTGCCGTGGCATCAGCCTAGCTCACAGCAACCTAAAACTCCTGGGCTCAAGTGATCCTCCTGCCTCAGCCTCCCGAGTAGCTGGGACTATAGGCATGCACCACCATGACCAACTAATTTTTTCTATATATATATTTTTCAGTTGTCCAGATCATTTCTTTCTATTTTTTAGTAGAGACAGGGTCTTGCTCTTGTTCAGGCTGGTCTTGAACTCCTGACCTTGACTGATCCACCCACCTTGGCCTCCCAGAGTGCTAGGATTACAGGCGTGAGCCACCGCACCTGGCAGATATTTGAGTTTTTTTGAGGATATTTGAAATAAATACTTTTTTCCTCTTTTTTTAATTTCAGCATATTATGGGGGTACAAATGTTTAGGTTACATATATTGCCTTTGTGCCACCAGAGTCAGAGTTTCAAATATGTCCATCCCCCAGATGGTGCACACCACATCCATTAGGTGTGAATATACCCATACCCTCCACCACCCTCCCACCTGCCTGACACCCGATGAATGTCACTACTATATGTGCAGATAAGTGTTGATCAATTAATACCAATTTGATGGTGAGTACATGTGGTGCTTGTTTTTCCATTCTTGGGATACTTCACTCAGTAGAATGGGTTCCAGCTCTATCCAGGATAATACAAGAGGTGCTAGATCACCATTGTTTTTTGTGGTTGAGGACTCTATGGTGTCCATATACCACATTTTATTAAACCACTCATATATTTATGGGCATTTGGGTAATTTACACATCTTAGCAATTGTGAACTGTGCTGCTATAAACATTCATGTATTTTTTATAGAATGTCTGTTTTTTTCCTTTGGGAAGATGCCCAGTAACGGGATTGTTGGATCAAATGGTAGTTCTACTTGTAGCTCTTTGAGCTTTCTCCATATTGCTTTCCACAGACGTTGCACTAGTTTGCAGTCCCAACAGCAGTGTATGAGTGTTCCTGTCTCTCCCCATCCATGGAAACATTTATTGTTTTGGGACTTTTTGATAAAGGCCATTCTCACTGGAGTCAAATGATATCTCATTGTGGTTTTGATTTGAATTTCCCTGATGATTAGAGATGCTGAGCATTTTTTCATCCGTTTCTTGGCCATTAGTCTGTCATCTTTTGAAAAGTTTCTCTTCATGTCCTTTTGCCCACTTTTTAATGGAGTTGTTTGATTTTTTCTTGCTGATTTTCCTGAATTTTATATAAATTCTAGTTATCAGCCCTTTATGGAAAGTGTAGCATGTAAATATTTTCTCTCATTCTGTAGGTTGTCTATTCACTCTATTGATTGTTTCCTTGGCTGTGCAGAAGCTTTTAAATTTGGTCAGATCCCATTTATTTATTTTTGTTGTTGCTATGATTGCCTTTGGGGTCTTCTTCATAAATTCTTTCCCTAGGCCAATGTCTATAACAGTTTTTCCAACATTTTCTTCTAGAATTCTTGTAGTTTCATGCTTTAATTTTAAGTCTGTTATCTACCATGAATTGATTTTGGTGAGAGGTGCGGATCCTGTTTCAGTCTTTTACGTGTGGCTATCCAATTGTCCCAGCACCATTTACTGAATAAGGATTCTTTTCCCTAGTGTATATTTTTGTTTACTTTGTCAAAGATTAGATGGCCATATGAGGATGGTTTTATATCTAGTTTCTCAATTCAGTTCCATTGGTCTATGTCTCTGTACTTGTGCCAGTACCATGAAGTTTTAGTTACTATAGACTGGTAGTATAGCTTGAAGTCTGGTAAATTGATGTCTCCCAATTTGTTCTTTTTGCTTAAGATTGCTTTTGCTATACTGGGTCTTCTCTGCTTCCATATGAAGCATAGAATTATTTTTCTAGATCTGTAAAAAATGATCTTGGTGTTTTAATAGGGATTGAGTTGAATATGTAGATCACTTTGGGTAGTATAGACATTTTAACAATGTTGATTCTGTGGACCCATGAGCATGGTACGGTTTTCCATCTGTTTACATCCTCTGCTATTTCCTTCCTCAGTGTTTTGTAGTTCTCCCTGTAGAGATCTTTCACCTCCTTAGTTAAATATATTCGTAGGTATTTTGTTTTCTTTGTTACTATTGTGAAGAGTATTGAGTCTTTAATTTGGTTCTCAGTTGGACTGTTGTTGGAGTATAGGAATGCTACTGATTTCTGTACATCAATTTTGTAAACTGAGACTTTGCTGAATTTGTTTATCAATTCCAGTAGTCTCATGGCAGAATCTTTGAGGTTTTCTAGATGTAAGATCGTATTGTCAACAAAGAGTGATAGTTTGACCTCTTTTGCCACCATTTGGATGCCCTCGATTTCCTTCTTTTGTCTGATTGCTCTGGCTAGGACTTCCAACACTAAGTTGTGCTTCCTTCGGCAGCATATATACTAAAATAACCCTTTTCTTTTAGTTGTGCAGAGGCCAAAATATGTTTAACTTTAACCTTAATTAACAAAATCACTAAGAAATATTGAAGCAGGTCTTGACTTTACAGCTAGGTAAATATGTCACATATATTTATAAAATTATATGAAATTTAAAAGAGAAAACTTTGAAAAACAATTATTATAATACTTCCCTTATTAAAAGGTCACTAATTTTGCAACTCATACCTGGACAGTAGGCAAGAACCAGGAAATAAGCTGAAACAGTTGTGGAAAATCCTTCTTCAAATTGTATGACATCCCCCTACTTAGAAAGCTCCCATGTTTTACTCATTGGCAGGATCATTTGATCTGGATTGAGAAACTGCTTGCTTTCTTCTTGGACATAATTCTGACAAGTTGTTTTATCTGGTTTCTCTTTCCATAGAAGATTAAAAGCAGCAAAATGAGGAAGGTGGGGAGAGAATGTATTTGAGGGTCTATTGGTCCCAGCAAGAAATGATAGGGAAAATGTGGAAAACTTATCAAAAGTAACTGCATATACTGGAAAATTATTGGAACATGGGATCTTTTAAAGGCTACAATGAATATGAACAGTTTTATAAGTTTTAGAAGTCCTTGAGGACATCAATATATTATAGTATAAAATATTTGATGTTCATAATGATGATCTAATGTGAGCCATGAAAGGTTAAATATTTAGTATTCTCTCTTAAGTCAGTAAAACATATGTTTTTTTAACTGAGAAGAATGTACATCAAAATGCTTAAAATAAATAGTTTTGGTGTTTAAACTAGTAAACTTAAATTACTTGGAACGTATGCTTATGATAAATTCCTTATTTCTAATAATGTTTGATTATTGAGGTATTGTCTTTGTTCCTTTTCCTAATTGGTGCCCAATATTAGAAAATAAAATTTCAATGTAATTTTAAGTAGTAAACCAACTGGAGTATCTTTTATAGGCCCAAATTTTGAAGGAGACTAGATTTTGGATTTTAGGAGCACTCAGATTTTGGAAAGCATCTTTCCTCTAAAAGCTGGCATAGTTTAAAAGCGAGAGCAGATTAAACAAGTTTTAGGAACATTACATTAATCACTGACAGAATCATAAATGCCTAGAAAGCTAGGTATTTTTATGGCATATCTACTTACTTTAAGATCATGTTACAAGAGTAAATATCCCTTACTATAAAACAACCTGAATGGCTATTCAGGTCTCTGTAAAAAACAGGTTAGTTTTCATCCGTCATCTGTTTTTGAGAGGCTTCCACAGGTTGGATGCTTTATGGGTTATCGAACTACAATAAAACATGATCCTTGTCTTCCAGTAACTTATTCTTACATAGGAGAAAATTAGATACGTATGCAAGTATATATAAATTATTCTAGATGGCCAGTCTTAGGTATCTAATCTAATATGCTAAGTTTTATGTTCTTAAATTTCCATATGACATGTTTCATAAGACATGGGGAAACCATAATTAGAATTGTCTGTTTTAAAGTAGTAAAAAATGATTATGACTATGAATTGAATGTGTTTGTTTAGATTTCTTCAATTTCAGTTCATTAAGTATAAGTATCATAAATGAATAGGCCTGATATAATACCTTCGTAATAGCTTTCTTAAAGAAATATTATAATTTTGGCATATTATCAATTTTGATTATTATGAATATTAAGAAAGAGTCATGTTGTAAGAATACATCTTAAATGCCTATGCATTATTTAATATTTTACATGTATTTAATAGGTTATTAAAGAAAGTGGACCACCACATATGAAAAGCTTTGTTACTCGAGTGTCAGTGGGAGAGTTTTCCGCAGAAGGAGAGGGAAATAGCAAAAAACTCTCCAAGAAACGTGCTGCAACCACTGTCCTACAGGAGCTTAAAAAACTTCCACCTCTTCCTGTGGTGGAAAAGCCTAAACTATTTTTTAAAAAACGCCCTAAAACAATAGTAAAGGTAAGTATATGCCTGAGAACATCAGTCAGTTTTATTAAATATGTATTACAGTAGCTATAGATAGAAGTTTTTCCGTATGGCAGGTTCTTGAACTTGTGGATTATATACGGTCCTGGAATCAAGGCAGGATGTGGGACTGTAAATTAGTGGCAATTCTGTGTTGCTTTTTAAACATCCGTGTACCTGCTGTTGTTCATCAGATAATAATAATGCTTTAGGTATTTATAGTTTCTTATTGTTTAAAAAGTGCTTTTCCATTTCATGTCACCTTTAGTATAATCCTCATAATGACTGTGTAAGGTAGATGATGCTATCCCTCATTTTACAAATAAGGTTCATAAAACATGTTTAAAGAATATGCTCATTTTTATTCAGCTATCATATGAAAAAACCTGGACTACTCTGATCTCCAATGTTCTTTCTGCACACAGGCTGCTATATGTTAACAGTAACTTAGGATATAATGAAATGGTAACAGGATACAGAGTAATAATCATAGGAATAATACTAATAATGGTGACAGCAGCAGGTAGAAATTAAAAAGCACTCTATGTGCCAGACTTTATTCCAGCCTTTTGCCTGCTTTATCACATTTAATCCACATACCAACGCTGTTAGGTAGATGTGTTATTTTGTTTCCATTCATTCAGTCATACCTTGCCAACGAAGAATACAGAACGCAGCTTTCCAAAATACTGTGACTCTTTCTTTTATTGGATCAGATTTTATTTACATTAAAAAGAAAAAAAGACCAAGGTCAGAGGAATGAAATGAAGCAGCATTTAGTACAGGACAGTGCCTATGGATGCTTGAAATGTATGGCGTATTTGGAACTAAAGTTCCGTGTTTTTAGAGAAAGCCTTAAATTGCTAAGATTTCAGTTGCCAGGTTAGCCTTACTTATTTAGCAGACTTAGGGGGTACAAACCAAGAATTACAGATAAGAAGTATATTTAATCTTTGATGAATTTCTTTTGTTTAGATTGTATAATGGCACAATTTAGGTATTTTTATGGGTTTTGTACCTTTGTTTTATTTTAAAAAGTACTTAATAATTACTAATGCATTAATGCTTATAACAATCCTATAGAGCAAGTACAATTTTTTTTTTCTTCTTTTTTGAGACAGGGCTTGCTTTGTCACCTGGGCTAGAGTACAGTGCCATGATCATACTCACTGCAACCTCAAGTGATCCTTGAGCCCAGGAGTTTATACATATACATATAAATAAATAACTGTATAAATACTTATTCTTTTTAATGAATACTGATGTTGCTTCATTTAGAAGAAGGTGTAGGTTTTGCATTCTTTGAAATAGCGTTATACATTATATGTAAGTTAGAATAAAAATAAATGCCAAATAGATTCATTCATCATGAATCATAGTTATTCTGAAGAGGAATGGCTTTCATTCACATGCCCTAACCACATAGTCAGAGAGTAAGACATAGCTCTTAGGAGCATGACCTTTGGAGTCAATTTTGAATGTGAGTCCCTGTGACCTGAGCAAGTTACTTAACTTTTATATTCTTACATTTAATAATATTAATAGTAGGAATAATAATTGTACTTGCAGCTGGCCATGGTGGTTCATGCCTGTAATCTTAGCACTCTGGGAGGTTGAGGTGGAAGGATCACTTGAGGCTAGGAGTTTGGGACTAGCCTGGGCAACATAGTAAGAACCTATCTCTACAAAAAAATTTTTTAAAAAAATTAGCTAGATGTGGCGGCACATGCCTATAGTCCTACCTACTTGGAAATCTGAACCAGGAGGATTGCTTGAGCCAGGAAGTTTGAGGTTCTAGTGAGCAATGATTGTGCCACTGCACTCTAGCCCAGGCAACAGAGCGAGACCCTATCTCAAAAAAAAAAAAAAATTGTGCTTGCTTCATGGGATCGTTGTGTTATCTGAAACAGTACACAGACTGCATTAGTAATTAGTATTTATTATTATTAATAACAATAATGTGAATACTGTAATAAAGTCCTCAATAAACAACCACTGATATTTTGTATCTAATATTGTCTATTCACATTTTATACATATGTGAATATATCCATGAACTGTTTTCTTAAGTATTTTAATATATAAAATCTATAGCTTTTCTGTGATGGAAGAACAGTGTTTTATATCAGAATGGCAGCACTAAACTGGTCACAGTAAAGGCAATTTATGTAACCAAGGCGTTTGTACCCCCGTAATGCTCTGAAATAAGATAAATAAAGAAACAAACAAACAAACTGATCACAGTAACTTCTGTCTAATCTATTAAACTAAATCTAATCTTAATAAATTAAGAATAATCTATTAGGCTAGAAAAGATGTATATATTTTTATAGTAAGATATAAATATAGTAGAATATAAAGCTAACTCTTGTTTTAACTATAGCTGCTAAAAGGAAGATTATTGTTTAAATGTTGTTCCTCAGAGGTAGGGGACAGAAGAAGCATTTTGATTTCTCAAAATTATTTGGTACTGCTTCCAATATAAAAGCACATTATTCCAGAACTTCCCTTCTATCCGTCATTCAGATCTCAACTTAAACTTGACTTTTCCAGGCACGCTT
The DNA here is from genome assembly GCA_963575035.1 of Avahi laniger. NCBI lineage: Eukaryota > Metazoa > Chordata > Mammalia > Primates > Indriidae > Avahi > Avahi laniger. The sequence goes on from CAUYSK010012673.1 coordinate 9,986, forward strand.
TTTCTGATCCTCTCCTACTCCCAAATTAGGTTGGCCTCCTGCATTTTCCCTCACATCCATCACTCTTGGATTTACTCATGTCCTGTCTTACGTTAAAGTAAAGCCTATAGATATCCTCTGAAATGTAAGATTATTTTGAGAAAGTAACATGCATATAATGACTTGGAATCTAGGTAATTTTAAGTACGGTCATACCATACAATGTGCCAAAAAATGGATCAGCTTGTAGTAGTACCATGATTTTCAGCCTTTTTCTCACTTCCTTGTATGGCTTATATATCTAGAGTCTGTAATTCCTTATATTCAATAGAAGTAGAGAAAATATCTGTGATGCTTTACCTTGATTTTATTTAAAGTAACAAAACTATCAGATTGTTTATTTGACCCTCTTGATCTCTCTCTGATGTAGCAGTTATTCCTGTATTACAGATTAGGCCCTGTGTATTTAAGAAACTCACCCAAGTTCCTGTAGCAGAGTCAGGTTTCAAATACAGTTGTCATTTCTGACTGTAGTGCCCATTTGAAACCGGTTAATTGTGAACTTTTGAATTTTAAGATTTACTCTGTAGGGGCTACCCTGTTACCATGTAAAACTGCCCTGATAATGTCTTTGGGTTTACATCCTGTTTTTTAATGTAGTTCTCATCTGTAAGATGAGATGTCAAAGAAGGCTTTTCAGTGTTGGAGATAAGATGTTCTTGACACGGCTATTACAAGAATGTCCTTACTAGTTTGTAGGATGATAATCTAAGACTTGGTGTCCAAGGAATAACTTAATTGTCAAGAGTGCTAGTAGTTCATTTCAATCAAAGAAAGAAACCAAAACATTTTTAATGTTCTCAGAACTCTATCATTATCTCAATTGGATTTATGCATCTGGTTCTTTGTCATTGTCATCCTTATCAACAGAAATTTCTTTGGAACTTAAAAACATTCTTAGAGTCTAATTAAACAGGAATAAAGACAACATGCCACTGGAAACACATTCTTACTTATTTGAATGTCTTCTTGAACTGGGCATACTACTTCTAGTGCCAGACTCAAAGCTTCTCGAGAAATTTACCTTTTCATTGGGATATCAATCTTAGACTTAAATTATTGTTTGGATTTGTCTTTTCTTATCAGTCCTTCTTCATTCCTTTTATAAATAATTTAATTTTTATTTTGAGAGATATAAGTAGAAGTTGAAACCAGTATTTTATCAAAAGCCAAAAGTTTCCTTTGCTCTCTCCTCTCCCTCCACCTAACCACTGGAATAGTGAAGTTCTCAGTCTTTTTCCTCTTACTCTTTCCTTGAGCTGCTCTTCTAGTTCTAGGGTTTCAATTCCATCTTAATATAAATGATTCCAAAATACTCCTCTGTGCTGTACACTGCCTGTTAGACATCTTCCCTTAATATTTCACAGGCACCTCAAATTCTGTGTCCCAAACTCATCATGTTCCCTTACTAAACTTCTTTCTCCTCTAGCCTTCTTTATCTCAGTAACTGGCACCACCAGCCAGCTGCTGAAACAGAAAGCCAGGAGTCATTTTTCACTTCTCTCTTACCCTGATGTCCAATAAATCATTACGCCCTATTGATTCCATCACCTAAATATTTCTTAAGTTTCTTTCTATCCCTTCTGCCACCCTTTAGTCCAACTCACAGTCATCTCTTGCCTGAACTACTACGGTAGGGTTTTAACTGGCCTTCCTACAAGTACTCTTGATACCAAACGATCTTTTAAAAAAAGTATCCTTTAGAGACACCTGTGTGATCATGTCATGCCTGTGTGTAAAACCTGTTGGTAGGCCGGGCACAGTGGCTCACCTGTAATCTTAGCACCCTGGGAGGTCAGGGTGGGAGGATCCCTTGATTTCAGAAGTTTGAGACCAGCCTGAGCAAGAGCGAAACCTTGTCTCTACTAAAGATAGAAAAAATCAGCTGGGCGTAGTGGCGCAGGCCTGTAATCCTGGCTACTGGGGAAACTGAAGCAGGAAGATCGCTTGAGCCCAGGAGTTGATGCCACTGCAATCTAGCCAGTGAGACAAAGTGAGACTCTGTATCAACAACAACAACAAAACACGTTGTAGTAGTTTCCCATTGCTCTTTGGATAAAATCTGGAATCCTAAACATAGTTTAAAAGACCCTGAAGGATCTGACGTGGAGGCTGTACCTTCAGCACCAAACTAGACATTTTCAAGACTCTAAATGGAAGCAGTTATCAGGAAGAGCCAAGACTATATACTGGCTCTTATATAAGTTTACTGTAACATGTAATCTGTAATATAGTGATTATCTTTGTCTTTAATATCTGTTTAAAAATAAATTTTCACAGGTGGAAGTAAAGTTTTGACCATATGCAAACCATTATTTGTAGGAAAAATATATGAAGAAAGTTCACATGCAGAAAGAGTATTTAGTTTATAAGGGTTTTTGTAAAAACAAAAAAAGTCATAATACATGCAAAAAGCTGTATATAAACTTATGTATAAGTTAAAAAGCATAGTGAGTGAATGTAAGCAAGACCTACCGCCCAACTTGACTACAGAACATTTCTCAATAAGGTTGAAGCTGTCCGTATGCCCCTCTTCAGTCACATCCTTACGCTGCCTTTCATAGGCAACCACTGTCATTAATTTTGTATTATCATTTCCTACCTTATGGTTTCACTATGTTTGTTTTCCTAAAATACCATATTTGATTGGTTTTTTAAAACACTTTTTTATTGAGGTATAATTGGCATACAGTGAACTGTATGTTTTTAAAGTACACGATTTGATATGTTTTGATATATGCATACACTCATAAAACCATGACCACAATCAAGAGAATGGACCCATCCATTGCTCCCTAAAGTTTCCTCATGCCCTCTTGTAATCCTGTATCCTCAGTTCCCAGTAAACCACTCTGGTTTTTGGCTGGCTTCTTTGATTCAGCATAATTATTTTGAGATTCATCCATATTTTTATGTGTATGAATTATTGGTTCTATTTTATTGCTAAGTAGTATTTCATTGTATCGATATAACACCATTTATCCATTCATCTGTTGGTGGCTATTTGGGATGTTTCTAATTTTTGCTTATTACATATTAAGCAGCTATCAACATTTGTATACTTCTTATGAACATATGCTTCCATTTCTCTCAGGTAAATACTTCAAAGTGGAATGGCTTGGTCATTTGCTAAGTGTATATTCAACTTTTTAAAAAACTGCCAATTGCTTTTCAAAGTGGTAGCAGCTACAGTATTTTACATTCTTATCAGCAATGTGTGAGAATTCCAGTTGCTCCACATCCTTGCTAACACTTAACATAGTCTTTTAAATTTCAGATGTGCAAATACAGGTATATTGATAAGTCATTGTGATTTTTAATTTACATTCCCTGATGGTTAATGATATTGAGAATTTTTTTTTTTTTTTTGAGACAGAGTCTGGCTCTGTTGCTCGGGCTAGAGTGCCGTGGCGTCAGCCTTGCTCACAGCAACCTCAAACTGCTGGGCTCAAGCAATCCTTCTGCCTCAGCCTCCTGAGTAGCTGGGACTACAGGCATGTATCACCATGCCTGGCTAATTTTTTCTATATATATTTTTGGTTATCCAGCTAATTTCTTTCTATTTTTTTAGTAGAGACAGGATCTCGCTCTTGCTCAGGCTGGTCTTGAGCTCTTCTTGAGCTCAAATGGTCAAGCCGCCTCGGCCTCCCAGAGTGCTAGGATTACATGCATGGGCCACCACGCCTGGCCTTGAGAATTTTTATATATTTATTGGCACACGAGGCTTGACGAAGTGTCTATTCAAATCTTTGACCTGCTTAAAAAATTTGGTTGCTCATTAAAATAATAAATTTATTATTAAATTTTTAGAGGTCTTTATACATTCTGGATACAAGTTCTTTATTAGATATGTGGTTTGCAAATATTTTCTTTAAACCTATGACTTGTCTTTTTCAAAGACTAAGAATTAATAATTTTGAAGATATTCTATTTATCATTTTTGTGTGGAATGTTATTTTGCTGTTATATCTGTGAAATCCTTACCTAACCAAATCACAAAAATTTCTCCTGTTTTGTTCTGGAGGTCTTATAGTTTAGAAATTACATTTAGGTCTCTGATACATTTTGAGTTTATTATTTTTGTAAATGGTATGAGATTTTGACAGTTCTTTTTTCTTTTTCTATTTGCATATGAATAGCCAGTTATCTCAGCAGTGTTGTTGAAATGACTACCATTTCTCCATTGAATTGCTTTTGTACCTTTGATGAAGATCAGTTGACCATGTAGATGTGTGGATGTGTTTCTGGACACTATTCTATTTCATAATTGCTTTGTCCATCTTTATGTCAATAGTACACATACTGTCTTGAATGCCATAGTTTTATAATCTTGAAATCAGATAGTCTGAGTCTTTATTCTTTTTTCCAAAATTGTTTTAGTTTGTTGTCCTTTGCATTTCCAAATGAATTTTAGCATCAGCCTATCAATTATTACAAAAAAACCCAGCCTGCTGAAATTTTGATTGGGATTACAGTGAATTGATAGTTTAAGGAGAATTGACATCTTACCAGTATTGGGTCTTCTGTTCCATGAACATAATATATCCCCTGTTTATTTAGATCTTGTTTAATTTTAGATCTTGTTTAATCTTGTAATTTTAGTGGGCTTTACATAAATTATATATGTTACTCTGTGCTTACTCTTTTTACTTACCATTATTTTTCTGAAATTCGTTCATCTTGATGCATGCAGCAATACTTAATTGATCTTCACTGCTATGTACCATTCCATTGTATGAACATGCCATAATTTATTTGTTCTTTTATTGATGAACATTTGTTTCCAGGTTTTTTTTTTTCCTATTTCAAATAATGCAGCTGTGGGTATTCTTGTACACATGAGCTGGCACACATGGGTACCAATTTTCTACGGTATATGTGTGCCTAGGAATAGGCTGCTGGGGTAGGATTGATGGGTGTGAAATAGTATTTCAGTGATGTTTTAATCTATATTTTCTGTGTCCTAATGAGGTTGATTATCATTTCATATTTTTTCCTTCTGTGAAATATTTGTTCATCTCTTTGTTCATCACCTAAATTTTGCTCATTTTCCTTTTAGAATCTCTTTTCCTTAATACATTTTAGGAGTTTTAGCATATATTCTGGATATTGGATATATCTTTTTAAAATTATGTGTGTTACAAATATCTCATCCTAGTTCATGACTTGTCTTTTCATGTTCTCTTTTGTGTTTTCTGATGAACAGAAGTTGTGAAGCAACTCTGCTATACTGAAGAGTTTACTCAATTTTAAAAGCGTAGTTTATGACTCAATAGTAATACCTCTGAGCCCCAAATCCCATGGAAGCCTTAGTTACAGATCCATTTTGTGATTTTTCTTTATAAAATCTTCATAAATGACTGTCATTTATCTTCTCCAGTCACAGTTTTGGAGGGTGGAGGTGGAGAGGAAAACCACTATTTCTTTAAGGATCCAATAACAAGGTTTATAAGCATATTTTGACACTTTTTATTAAATTAATTTTTAGGCTGGTCCAGAATATGGTCAAGGAATGAACCCCATTAGCCGCTTGGCCCAAATTCAACAGGCCAAAAAGGAAAAGGAGCCAGATTATGTTTTGCTTTCAGAAAGAGGAATGCCTCGACGTCGAGAATTTGTGATGCAGGTATTTCTAACCTTTATATTAGAATTTTTAAAAACTATTGAAAACTTTTAGAAAGGTAAAGTAGGACTTGAAAGCAGAAAGTAAAACTGCGTTTACATTTAAAGCATTCATTCCCTCCAGGCTCACCTACCAACTTGGTGGAAACATTCAAGTGTCAAGGACGTGTTAGAATAGACAGCATGAGTTTTTGAAGGGACTGTGAGTTCACACAGGTTATTTGCCACAGAGTTTATCATTTAGTGCTTATCTCTTAATTTTTTGTGTTACATTTTACAGCCAGAGTCTGTTAACTACTGGGAATTGGAGACAAATGGAATTAGAAACAAAATTTAGAAGGATGAGTGTAGTAGATGGAACAAGGCCAAGAACATGAGGCTGTGGGCTGTCAGGAAAATTAGAAAAAGAGAGGGAGCTGGCTGGCTAACCTCGGTGGGGGCTGAGGGACTCAGGATTGCTGAGAGATCTGACTGCTGTGCTGTGCAGCCAAGAAAATAGAAGAATAGTTGCTAGTGTATTGGTAGATGAATGGGGGCTAGGAATGAGACAGAATGCCTAAAATGCTCTCCTTCTTTTCAGATTCTACCTATTCATCTTCATTTACCAAATCAAGCCCCGCTCTTTAAAAAACCTTTACTTTTTTGTTATGAAAATTTCAAATATATCCAAAGGTTGGGAGTGAATAGTATAATGGACCCCCAATATGCCGATCACCCACACTTATGTTTTTGCCATACTTGATTCAGCTATTAATTTTTCTTTCCTCCCTCCCTTTCTTCCTTTCTCCCTCCCTTCTTTTCCTGAAGTATTTCAGAGCTAATTTCTAACCACATAACATGTCAGCCTTACATATTTAGTGTATGCCTCTAAAAGATACGGAAGTTTTTCTTACATTAGACATGATTCATTCATTCAGTCATCTAATAACTGGTCTATATTTAAATTCTCTTTATTGTCCCTAAACTGTTTTTTTCATAATTGGTTTGTCAAAGAAACTTTTGTAGTCAAACCCGAGGATCTTACCTTTCATATGATCCACATAAAATCAACAGATATTTATTAAGCGATGACCATGTGGCAGACATTTTGGTACTCACAGTATCTCATATTGATTAACTTTTCATGTATAGCTAAGTTTTGCCTTCTCTCCTATTTTATAATCTTTATATTTCTTTATCTTATGGTACCCAGTATAGTGGTTTGTAAATAGTAGGACCTTAATAAACATTTGATACATATTTGCTGCCTGTCTGCCTGAGAGCTAACGTGTTTGGCTTTTGTTGGAGATGTAAACTTAGGATGTAGTAATGGATAAACCACTACTGAGAACCCACATATCCAAATAGGCAGAATTCTTTATGGTTAGTAAATACATGATTGTCTAGATGTCATTAGGACCCAGAACAGTGTTGTTCTAGTATTTTCATTTGATAAAATATATTCACCATTTTTCATATTAACATTCCTAGCTTTGAAGAATTCTAAAATGTATTCTTTTAACTCCAAAGCTTGAAGAAAGAAAATCACCTAAATTTTAGACATGTATTGGGAATATAAACCGGCTTTGGTTTTATTAAGTAATTCCTTTTCTATGGAGTATATTCAGTACCCCTTTGAAAGAGGAATTTGGAGTATCTTAGGCCAGCTTTCATTTTATGGGTATTCATAAACATTCTAGTCAAACAGGGACATTTGGCTGTGCTTTTAAATGTTTTCACACTGAATTCATATTATTTTTTCCCTTCTGGAAGCCCCAGTGGATTCATTACAGTGTTGCAGCAACTTTATCAAAGTAAAAGCTTTTGTATAAATTACTTAAGCGCTGTTATCATTTGTTATAATTGAAGGTGGAAGTAAAATGTCTAGCGATAATATGCTCATTTTTATCTATCACCAAAAAAAGAATCAGTTTGTGTATTATAAAATGGGTGCAGTTATTTGTATTGATTGCTAGATTAAAAAAAAAAAGAAAATTTCTGATAACATTATTTGGGTAGTTAGTTTCAAAGCAGATTTCTTAAAGCTTTTCATTTTTTTAGTGAGTGATATTTTAATTTTTCAAACAGCAAATAATATTAGCAATTGTATATCAGCGCACTGTATTATATAGCATATGATATTAACTTTTCTACCTGTGAAGAAGATCTCCAGGTTTTTAGAAATATATAAATCAAGTTTCATCAATTTTATTTGTATCTCAGTGAAAGATAATGAATTAAGTTTTTGGCAAATGCTATTTCAGAACTTTTTTGTTTCTTAGTTTTTTGAGGACTTGATTCATGTGGCTGATTTGTTTAAAGACCAAAATCTGGCAGTCTTAAATTTACTGCATAGTAAAATAGTTCAACCTTTTTTTCAGATAGAAATTAACATTTTAATGTAGAGATCTTATTTACAATAGTTATAAAATTTGAGATTTCAAGGAAGATGACTTACGAAATTTACTTTGTATACTTATTTGACTTTTATAATAAAGTGATGTTTTGAGTCACCATTGTATTGTATTTAACAGCAGGGAATGAAAGTCTTTCAGCAATGTGGTCTTTTTAATACTAACAAATTACTCTAGGATAACTACTTATAAACTATTGAACCGTGCAATTGTAAAAACTTACGTAAAGTAAGGGGTGAGTGAATGGGAAAATGCCTCTGGGAAGCACCTGTTCTAGAAGTAAGTCTTGAAGGTATCAGAATAGGTCAGATGGAAATTCGGCAGAAACAGAGACAAGGCGGGTGCAGAGACGGCAACAGCATTACAGCTGACAATTCCAAGAGCAGGAGCCTGGAGCCAGAGGGCATCAGGCCTGAGTAGATAAATGAGATTTATGGATGGAACAGCAGAAAAATTGAATGAGAGTGAGTGAGGTATGTTTAGCATGCAAAAACAGATGAAAAATGTTTTACGGTTATTTACTGCACAGAGATCTTGTGCTTCTATTTACTTTGGCAAAGTCTTTTGACCCTCAGAGCAGTAGAGGAAGCCTCTGACGTAGCTGACCTAATCTTTTCACTAAAAAGTGTTCCAGCAACAACACAGGGGCCGGTGAAGCTGAGGAACAACCCAAGCACTGGAAAAAATAACAGGTAGCAGGGGCTACTCTAGCCAGCAGTTCGAGCATGTTATCAACAGGGCCTATCGTGTTGAGGTGAGGTTTAGGCAGACACTCACTGGCAGGTAGTGTGAGTCCATCCTGCTTCAAGGATCTGCCGTGACTGTACTAGATCAGTGCTTCTCACAGTACAGTCCATTCGTTATGATATGGTGGTTTCTGGTTTCAGAAAAAGCAATGAAATGTTTCAAAAACATTTTACAGAATTGAACTGCATGATTTGTGATAGTTGTTACAGGAATTCTGTAATGAATGAATATATTTTCAGTATTTCATGTGCTACAATAACTATGTCATTTAGTTTGTCTTGACTAAAACTGTTAGTAGAGTACAATTTCTTTTTCATATAATTTGTGCATTGTTAATGTTTGTTAAGTTTGTATTTTGTTACCATTACATTATATATCCCCAGTTCCTTAAAAGTGTTTCGTTCGTTGAAGCTAAAAAGTAGTGATGGAAATAGTAACAAAGATAAAACTCTAAATAATGGTGTAAGAATAAATGGTAAACAGTACTCAAGTGTGGATACCAGATGGGAATCTGTATTTTCTGGGACAGATGAAACAGCCAATGTTACGATTTCACACAAGAGCCAAAAAAGAAAAGTATGGTAGAAGTATTTTACTGTATTTCTGAAAACTGAATTTTGTTGTACCATTCTTCATTAGTACCCAGTGTAATGTCATTGTGAAATTTTATTAAAGTGGCATTAAGTTATTGAAGCTTTCTAATTTTTTTTTTTTTTATTTTTGAGACGGTCTCTCTCTGTCACCCTGGGTAGAGTGCAGTGGCGTTGTCATAGCTCATTGCAACCTCAAACTCCCTGGCTTCTGAGTAGCTGGGACTATAGGTGCTCACCACCATGACACTCAGCTAATTTTTCTATTTTTAGTAGAGATGGAGTCTCACTCTTGCTCAGGCTGGCCTTGAACTCCTGAGCCCCAGCGATCCTTCTGCCTTGGTCTCCCAGAGTGCTAGGCTTACAGATGTGAGCCACCATGCCCAGCCATCATTTTTTTTTTTTTTTTAACAAAGCATAGTGACATCTGGTAAAATGATCCAACTTTTCATATATGGATTGCTTGTTCAGCTCTCTTACTCATTTTTCTACTGGCTTTTTAAAAAATGGACTTATAGGAATCTACTATATATTCTGGATGTGAGCACAGTTATATGGCATTTCAAATATCTTCTCTTGTGTTGACTTTCCTTTTTTCCTTTTTTCATAGTGCTTTTTGAAGAACAAGCATAATTAATTTTAATGCAGTCAGATTTATCTGTCTTTTCCTTTATGTTAACTTTAAGTCTAGGAGACAAGTAAGTGCCCCCACCTTGTACTTCCTTAAAAGGATCTTGACTGTTCTTAGCATTTTGCATTTCTATGTAAATTTTGGAATCAGCTTGTCAAGTATTGTAGAAATATGTATGGGATTTTGATTGGCGATTCACTGAATTTATAGGTCAGTTTGAAGAGTACTGATGTCATTATGCTACTGCCTTCAATTTATGAACATTGCAAGTTGCTCTATTTATTAGGTTTTCTTAATCTTTCTCAATAATGCTTTTGTTTTCTGTGTAAAGGCCTTGCACATTCTAGGTATTTGATTTTCATTTAATGTAAATGGTATCTTTTAATAATTTTGATTTTCTACTTGAATGTTAATGGAATATAGAAATGCTGTTGTCTTTTGTATGCTGACCTTTTATGCAGAGAGCTTGTTACAGTCTCATAAATTCTTATAGTTCATCTGTAGATTTTCTTGGATTTTCTATATATAAATAATGGTTTTTTTCTGTAAATAATGGTTTTTTCCCCTTCTTATTCTTCCTTTTCTTTTTCTTACTTTATTTTTCTTCCCAGGATTTGTAGTAAAATGTTAAGTACTAGTAATAATAGAGCACATCCTTGCCTTGTTTCTAATCCCAGTTTCATTCAACATTAAGTATAATGTTTGTTGAGGTTTGCTGTAGGTTTTTTGTAGAATGTCTTTATCATATTAAGGAAGTTCTCTTCTTTTCCTAGTTTGCTAATTGTTTTTATTATGGACGAATATTGAATTTTATCAAATGCTTTTGCTCCATTTATTAGGATGATCATCTGGTTTGTCTCCTTAACATATTAGCATAGCAAATTTCATAGATTGCTTTCTGCTTGAGTTTCAAGTGTTACACCAATCTTGCATTTCTGGAATAAACCCAACTTTATCATGATTCTTCTATTTACATATTGCTTTATTCATTATACTGTTTAAAACTTTAGCATCTGTGTTCATGAGTGAAACTGTTCTGTAAATTTCCTTTCTTAGACTGTTCTTGGGTTTTGGAATCAAAGTGATGCCTCATAAAATAATTGAGGAATGATTCCTCTTTTTTCTATTTTTGAGTAAATTTGCATAATATTAGCATAATTCTTCCATAAATTTAGGGTAGAACTTTATGGAGATGCTTTCAGTAGTAGCTTTCTATGTGGAAAGGTTTTTTTTTTATTATTATTATGATTTTAATTTCTTTAGTAGTTGTCCTATCAGTTATAGACTTATTTTTTGGCAATTTTGGTAACTTTTATTATCTAGGAATTTTTCTATTTTATCTAAATATTTTTAAAAATATAACATAAAATTATTCTCAGTATCCCTCATTACTCTGTAATGTTACAGAAACTGGTTACCTCTCTTTGTCATTATTTGTGTCTTATTTTTTTCTTGATCAGTCTTACCTCTAGTTTATCATTTTATTAGTCTATCGAGAGAACCAACTTTTGGGTTTTTAAACTCTATCATACTTTCTTTTCTATTTTCTTAATTTTGGCTCTTGTTTTTTTTCTTTCATTTTTTCTGAGTTTATTTTGTTCTTATGTTTGTAACTTTGTGAGGTGGATGTTTAGCTCATACTTTTCAGCCTTTCTGTAAGCTGTTAAGACTATACATTTTCTTCTAGACCCTACTTTAGCTGCATCCTTCAAATTTTCATATATTTCCATTATTATTTAAAATATTTTAAAATTTCCATTGGTATTTCTTCTTTTTCCTATAGATTATTTAGAATTACATTGTTTAATTTCCAAAGTTATGATTAACTATTTTTCTGCTTCTTTAATTACTTACTGAGACCAGTATGTAAAAACAAATTTAACTATACTGTGTATTTTCCTATTTCTCCTTGTAATTCTATCCTTTCTTGCTTTCTAATTTACTCTTTATGTTTGTATTATCTCTTAGCACATGCATCTTTGAAACAGCATTGCCCGGCTCAGAAAATGTACACGTGGATATAAGATGGCTGATGTATATTTAAATACACACAGAAATGTGTAAATTGCTCAAAAAAGATAACTGTGGAATAGTTTTAATGATAAAATGCTACTGTTAATTGAGCAATTATGGTGGATTAAACACTGTGGTTTACATACATTATCTTATTTAACTTTCAAAGCAACACAGTGAGCTAGTTGATATTACCCCTGCTTTACTGATAAAGAATTTGAGGCTTAGAGATGTTAAATAATTTGCACAGTTCATACAGCTAGGAAATAGTGGAGTTGAATTTGATATCCCAGTCTGACTCAGAAACTTTGCTTTAAACCACAATATTGTAGTGACTCTTATATGTCAGTTGTCTTTAGGAGCTGTTTAATCTAAATCTTTGTAAACTTAGGATGCAATGTGAACATTATTTTAAATGGTACCAATATGAATTTCAGCTCTTTCAGCTGATTAATTGAAATAAAGAATACTGGAGGCAGTCATAACCAACATGAACTCTGTTCAAATGTAAATTTTATTTTCTTGCTTATGTAAATAATACAAATTTAATGTTTAAAAAATCAAAAAACATATAAATATATAAGGAAGGAAAAATTCTCTAAAATTCTTCCATACTGAGATAATCCCCAGTGACATTTTGAGGACCATTTTTCCATATTTTTCTCCATCTGTGTTTTTAATTGTATATATAATATTACATAAATGTTATCTTGCTGTTTTTATTTGAGACTGAACTTTATATTTTTGGATGCTAGAGAGTAGAATAAATACATTGCTATATGATGTAAGGATTTCCTGTTTACCCAAACAACTATCATTAATTTCTTTCTTTAATCTTACCAGGTCAAGGTAGGCAATGAAGTTGCTACGGGAACAGGACCTAATAAAAAGATAGCGAAAAAAAATGCTGCAGAAGCAATGCTATTACAACTTGGTTATAAAGCCTCCACTAGTCTTCAGGATCAACTTGAGAAGGTGAGAGTTAAATTTACATGTATATATCCTTCCTATCAGAATACCAAAGTGATTAACAAATTCCGATATTAGATGTCAGTTTTAACTTCTCTGAAGCATTACTCTACATCTTTAAAGATGGATGATCCAAGTACAAGGTAACGTCTACTTAAGGGGTAAGATGAAATATTAATGAATAATTATGATCTTTTTTTTTTTTGAGATGGAGTCTCACTCTCTTGCCTGGGTAGAGTGCTGTGGCGTCAGCCTAGCTCACAGCAACCTCAAACTCCTGGGCTCAAGGGATCCTCCTGCCTCAGCCTCCCAGGTAGCTGGGACTACAGGCACACGCCACCATGCCTGGCTAATTTTTTCTATTTTAGTTGTTTGGCCAATTTCTTTCTATTTTTAGTAGAGACGGGGTCTCGCTCTTGCTCAGACTGGTCTCGAACTCCTGACCTTGAGCGATCCACCCGCCTCGGCCTCCCAGAGTACTCGGATTACAGGCGTGAGCCACTGTGCCCGGCCGAATAATTATAATCTTATGATTAGCAAATAAAAAAAATTTATTGTATGGTTATACATATTTTACTTAATAATAACTTAATATTTTAAACTTACTGACTTTTTTTTTTGGCCATATAGACAAAGTCTTAATTTGTGCCTTTTAAGAGCAGTTGTTGGCCTTTATTTTTGGAATATAGCTAGAAACACTGGAAATAAAAATTCTGACTTATCCCTTTTGGGCAGGAACTATATTAGACAGACACTCTATAAACTAATTTTTCTGTTTACTTTAAATTTAAAGGTAAACTCAGAGGGTGTTTATTTCTGCCAAGACCTCTGTTCATGGCCCTTATTTCTTCTGCAGCGGTTAATGACATCATTAACACCTCCATCTGTTGTAGGAGAAGCAGAGAACCCTGAATTCAGGACTTGGCTGATAATTTGGCAGGAAGTGGCTTATTTTTATTTTGTATTAAATGATCATTTTATTATCCGTGCATATGTAGAACTTCTATTAAACATTTATTTATATGAACATTCACAAAACAGGTTTAATAATTACTTTTATCAAAAGTACTATGCTTTTGACCAGGTCCTTTTCTCACATAAGGATTCTGTTTCAGAGATACTTCTAGTTTCTACAGGAACACATTTCTGAAGTTTAGAGTAAAAAAAAAAAAATCATCTATTAAAAAATATTTAGATATACTTTTCTCTTTAAGGCAGCCATGATAATCTAGACAATTGTTTTGAATGATTAAAAAAATCATTGGTGTGGTATTGCTAGAGATTTCAATTCTGTTTTTATAAACTGGCTAGTTAATGCTTTTTATTCTTTTAAAAGTATTTGTAACATGAAACCTAACATGTGTTCAAGTTTCTGTAGTTCTCATATTGTGTATATGTTGTTTTAACTTAACACATTTATTTTGACTTAAAACTGGTGAGTGATCTATAAAAATATGTCAAAAAAAATTTCCCTATAGACATTCATTTGTCAGTTAAGTGAAAACAAAACAGAACAAACCTCAGCATTAATTAATTAATTAATTATGTTAATTTGAAAAACATTTTTTGCATACCTACTGTGTTAGGGTTCTCCAAAGAAACAGAAGCAGGGTGTGTGTGTGTATGTGTATATATGTACATAGTAAGGAACTGGCCCATGTGAATGTGAAATCTTGGCTAATCTAAAATCTAATGGGGGAGGTGGACAGGCTGGAGACAGAGGAAAGAGTTGCAGTTTCAGTCCAAAGGCAGTTTGCTGGAGAATTTTTTCTTGCTCAGGGAGGTCAGCCTTTTGTTCTATCTATGCCTTCAGCTGATTGGATGAGGCCCACCCATACTGTGAGAGCAGTCTGCTTTGCGCAGTCTACCGATTTAAGTGTAAGTCTCATCCAGAAACACCCTCACAGAGACACACAGAATAATGTTTGACCAAATATCTGGGCACTGTAGCCCAGATAAGTTGACACATAATATTAACTGTCAGACCCCCTAAATGCCAGGCACTTATGACTAAAAGTAACAAGATGACTGAAACTTGGTCTCTGCATTAAGTGTTAGGGGTGAGCAGTTTTGATCATATGACATAAAAATTGTAGTATTCTGGAACCTAGAGAGAGGATGAATCTGGAAAGTCAGGAAACACTGAAATCCCTGCTTTTATGCAGAGTAAAGAGTTCAAGAAGTAAAAACTTGAACATAAAAGTGAAATGATCTGGTTTGCATTCTTCAAAAGATAATTCTGTAAGTAATATGGAGAGCGGATCTGAGCGGAGTGAGACTGATGGCAGGAAGGCCAGTCAGGGGGCAAATGGAGTTGTTCAGGTCAGAGATGCTGAGGGTCTGAATGAGACAGCAGTGGTGGAATGGAGTGGGGGAAAGACTCCGGAGATATTCAGAAGTATAATTGATAAGATTTAAGTGGCAGAAAACCTGCAGGGGGAGACAGGAAGGAGGAACAGAGAATGACTTTAAGTGATAGGTGGCCGTCACATGCTGCACAGAGACCAGGGAAGAGAAAGACAGTGTATTGACTCGTCAATAAGAAGGCCTTTGGTGAGTGTGGCAAAAGCAATTTTAAAAACCTGCAAAAGCAGTTTTTAAAAAGACTTTTTTTATTTATTAGACAAAATTTGTACGTGGTTAAAAGAATTCAAGCAACACAGAATAAGCAGTGAAAAAAATGTCAGTCTCACTTCATCCTGAGACCTTCAGTCTCATAGTTTCTCTTCCCAAAGATGTTTCCCACATTGAATTAATATTTGTACAGCATTTAGAATAGTATCTGAAATACAGTGAATATTATATAAGGGTTTGATAAATAAAAATAAAATAAATATTCTTACAGAGATATTCTGTGTTTACGCACTACCATACCCCTGCTTCTTAAAAAATTCAGATTTCTTGAGGTGCAGTTCAATGAATTTTGACACATATATGTATCTACTCATTAATCAACACCACAATGAAGATTTATGACATTTTCATTACCCCAGAAAGTTTGTTAGTGCCAGTTTGTGGTTAAACTGGTCCACTACCTTCATCTTGTGGAAAGCGCTGATCTGATTTCTATTCCTATTGTTTTGCCTTTTCCAGAATGTCATATAAATTAAATTATACATTCAATTTGCAGACTTTTGTGTCTGACTTCTTTTTTCTTGGCATAATGCTTTCAAGAGTCTTCCACGTTGTATTTATCATTAGCTTGTTCTTTTTTATTGTTTTATTCTTATTCTTTTTTATTGTTTTATTCTTATTCTTTATTCTTTATTCTTCACCAACATTTGGCTTGTTTATAGTTTGAGGCTAGTATAAATAAGTGGTTATAAACATTCATGTACCAGTCTTTATATGTTTGTATTCCTCTATTATATACTATATGTATGTATTTATGTAATAAGTGCGTGTTTAACTTTATAAGAAGCTGTGAAGTTGTTTTCTAGAGGGGCCATACCGTTCTGCATTCCCACAGCAATATTTGAGAATTCCAGTTGTTCCACATCTTCTCTAGCTCTTGGTATTGTCAGTTTGATAGTTCAGTGGTATTGGCAGATGTACAATGCTATCTCATGGGATTTTAATTTTCATTTTTCTAGTAGCTAATAATGTTGTCATGTGCTAATTTCTTCCTTGAAATGTCTTTTCAAAACTTTTGCCTTTTTTCAACTTGTACAATGGTAGTGGGTTATCAGAACTTATTAACATTAGTGTCACTAAAGTTGGTATTCAAGCCCCCAATGCTAAATTTGACTGGCTTAAAAAAAACAAACAAACAAAAAAACTTTTGCCTTTTAAAAATCTGGATGGTTTGCTTTCTTATAATTGAGTTGTGAGAGTTCTTCATGTATCTTGGAATATAATAATGTCCTTCTATGGAGTGACTTGTCTTTTCATTTTGATAATAGTGTTGTTGAAGAGCAAAAATGTTTAATTTTGATGAAGTCTACTTTATCAAACTTTGCTTTTATGATTCATACTTTTTGGATCCTATCTAAGGAAAGTTTGCTTACTCCAAGGTGGCAATAATACTTTCCTATGTTTTCTTCTATAAGTTTTTTAGTTTAAGTTTTACATTTAGGCCTATGATCTGTTTCAGTTTAATTTTAGAGCATGGGTACAGGTTAAGGTTGAGCTTCCCTCCGTCCCTTTCATCCTCCTTTCCTGTTTTTACATATGGCAGTCCAGCTGTTCTAGGACTCCTTGTTGAAGATTAATGCATTGTCCATTGAATTTACTTAATAACTTTGTTGAAAATGAGTTGACCACATTTGTGTGGATCTGTTTTCTGGATTTTCCATTAATCTATATTTCTGTCCTTAAGTTATTATAACTCTATATTGATTGTAGCTTTTTTAATAATGTTTGAAATCAGGGTAAGTGAGAATTTTATCTTTTTTCTACTTTTAAAAAGTTGTTGTGGCTAGTCTGGAGCCTTTGTGCTTCTATAAATATTTAGAATTAATTTCTACCAAAAAAAAGCCAGTTGGGATTTTGACTGGGATTATGTTGAATATGTAGATCAGTGTTATGTGAATTTACATCTTAAAAATATTGAGTCTTCCAACCCATGAACAAGGTCTATTTCTCCATTTATTTAGGTTTTTAGAAATATATCCAAGCAATGTTTTATACTTTCTAATAGAAATAGCTTACATGATTTTTATGTTTATCACTAAGTATTTCATGTTTTTTGATGCTATTGTTAATGGAATTGGTTTTTAATTTCACTTTCCAATTCTTTCTTGCTAGTATGTAGAAATTCAGTTGACTTTATATGTTGACTTTGTGTCCTGTGATCTTGGTGAACTAACTTATCAATTAGACTAGCTTTTTTTTTTTTTTTGATAACTTTGGGATTTTCTACTTCGATGATCATGTTATCTGTGAACAAAGAATTTTATTTCTTCCTTTATAATCTGTATACTTTTTAAAATTTGTCGTGTTGTATTGCACTGACTAGGACATTCAGTACAGTGTTAACTGAAGTAGTAAGGGTAGACATCCTTACTTTGTTTCCTAACTTAGGAGGAAATCATTCAGTTTTTTACCATTATGTACCATGATGGTTGTAGGTTTTTCATAGACGCCATTTTTGAGGTTGATATTTTCTTGTACTCTCGCTTTGCTGAGAGTTGTTTTTTTTGCTAAAAAATCATCCATGAATGTTGAATTTAGTCAAATGATTCTTTGCATTTATCAGGATGATCATATGCTTTTTCTGTTAGTTTGTTGATATGGTAAATTTACTGATTTTTTTTTTTAATTGAGGTTACATATAGCAAAATTTACCAATTTAACTATTTTGGTGTATATAGTTCAATGGCATTAAGTATATTCACAGTGTTGTGCAACTGTCACCACTCTCTATTTCCAGAACTTTTTCATCATCCCGTACAGAAACTCTGTACCCCTTCCTCCAGCCATTGGTAACTTTTATTCTACTTCCTGTCTTTACGATTTGCCTGTACTCGATACCTCATCTACGTGGAATCATACAACATTTGTCCTTTTGTGTCTGGCTTATTTCACTTAGCATTAAGTTTCCAAGTTTTATCCATGTTCTAGCATGTATTAGAACTCTCTTCTTTTTAGGCTGAATCATATTTCATTGTATGTATATTTCATATTTTGTGTAACCATCTGTTCATGGACATTTGGGTTATTTCTACTTTTTGACTTGTCAATAATGCTGCTGTCAATGTTGATGTGCAAATATCTGTTTGAGTCCCTGTTTTCAGTTCTTTAGAGTATATACCTAGAAGTAGAATTGCTGGATCCTATGGTAATTTCTATATTTAGTTTTTTGAGGAATTGCCAAACTGTTTCCTATAGTGGCTGTACTATTTTACATCCCCACCAGCAAAACATAAGGCTTCCAATTACTTTATATCCTTACCAAAGCTTGTTTTTTTTTTTAAAAATAATAGCCATCATAATGGGTGTGAAGTGGCATTGATTGATTTTTGAATGCCTGGCATAAACCCTAGTTGGTCACAATAGCATATTACCTTTTTTATATATTGGTGGAATAGATTTGCTAATATTGTTGAAGGATTTTTATCTCTGTGTATGAGAAATATTGGTCTATGTTTTTCTTATAGTGTAATATTTGTGGTGTGGGTTATCAGGAAAATACTGATTTCATATAGTATATTTGGAACTATCCTCCTTCTTTCCTATTTTCTGGAAGAGTTTGGTATTAGTTCTTCCTTAATTGTTTGGGAGAAGTTACTAGTAGAGCCTTTTTGGCTTAGAATTTTCTTTTTGGGAAGGATTTTTAACTACAAACTCAATTAAAAATATATATATAAAGTTACACAGGTCCTGCTTCTGCTTGAGTGAGCTTTGATAATTTGACTCTTTCAAGGAGTTTGTCTATTTCATCTAAGTTGTTGGATTTATTACTATAAAGCTGTTCATAACATTCCCTTAATCTTTTAATGGCTATAGAATCTGTAATGTACACTCTCTCATTCTTGATGTCTTTTTTCTTTCTCTTCTGCTCTGTCTGGCTAGGGACTTATCAATTTTTTTTTTAATCTTTTCAAACAATTGGGTGTTGGTTTCATTGATTTTTCTCTATTTTTATATTTTCAATTTTATTGATTTCTGCTCATTTTATTTGCTCTGTGTTTTAGTTTTATGTTCTTTTCTAAGTTTGTAAGATGGAAGCTTAAACTGTGGATCTGAGAAATTTCTTTTCTGGTTTAAGTATATAATGCCATGAATGTCTTTTTAAGTATTCATTTAGCTCTCTCCCACAAATTTTGACAAGTTGGGTTTTTATTTTCATTCAACTCATAGTATTTTCTTTAATTTCCCCTTTGATCTCTTCTTTTAAGCTTTATGTCTATTCTGATTTTGTCTATTTGTTTTATCAAGTGTTAAAGTCTCCAGCTGTAGGTTTGAATTTGTCTACTTATCCTTTCAGTTTATGTATTTCTAATTTTTTTTTATTCTCTGTTTCCTCCCATGAAGATGTTTTATGTATTTTGAAGTGTTGTTATACATATAAAGTTAGGGTTGTTATGTCTTTTTGATTACTTGACCACTTTATTATTGATATTTCCCCTTATTCCTTGTTCTGAAATCTGTTTTGTTTGATATTAATACAGCCACTCAGTTTTATTTTGATTGGTGTTTGCATGGGATATCCTTTTTTTAAATTTTTTAAATTTTTTTGAGACAGAGTCTTGCTCTGTTGTCCAGGCTAGAGTACCATGGTATCAGCCTAGCTCACAGCAACCTCAAACTCCTGGGCTCAAGCAATCCTTCTGCCTCAGCCTCCCAACAGCTGGGACTATAGGTATGCGCCACCACGCCTAGCTAAATTTTTTTTTTTTTCTATTTTTAGTTGCCCAGCTAATTTTTTTCTATTTTCAGTAGAGACTGGGTCTCACTCTTGCTGAGGCTGGTCTTGAACTCCTGACCTCAAGCAATCCTCCTGCCTAAGCCTCCCAGAGTTCTAGGATTACAGGCGTGAGCCACCACACCCAGCCTGGGATATCTTTTTTCATCATTTTACTTTTAGCCTGTGTCTCTGTTGTTTAAAATCGTTTCTTTTAGAAAGCATATAATTCGGTCTTGCTTTTTAAAATCTAATTTGACAAACTCTGCCTTTTAGTTGGGGTAATTAGACCATTTGCCCTTATTATAGTCATTGAGATGGTTGTATTTAAACATACCATCTTACTAGTTGTTTTCTGTTTTTTCCACTCATTCTTTGTTCACTCTTTTTTCTTTGACCTCTATTGTGGTTAACATTTTACTTCAATATATATTTTAAACCCCATAATTCATAGGTACTAATTTTGCTTTATATAGTCAATTCATTATCTTTTTAAGTGGTTAAAATCAGGGAAAAATGTCTTTTATATTTAATTTCACTTTTGCTATTTTCAGTGTCCTTTATTTCTATAGATCCAAATTTCTTTCTGGTCTCATACCCTGCTTAAAGGACTTCCTTTAATATTAGTTGTATTAGCAGGTCTGTGGGCAGTGAATTCTCTCAGCTTTTGTTTGCTTTATTAAAAAAAGCCTTTATTTCACTTTCATTTTTTTCTGTGATGGTTTTATTATGCACAGAATGGAGAGAGGGCTCAGTCCTTCTGGACAGCTGCTTTCCTCCTGATACTCAGGATATTGCTCACTTCCTCTTGGTAGAGATGTATGTTTTTGTCTTTTTCTTGATGAACTCGAGGACCTGCTTGTCCTTGTAGACCTGAGCAGCTCCACAGCACGCCACTGGCACAGGACAAAGCCATACCTCTCAGATCGTATCTCACGCAGACTTTGTATGCTTGGCGAGACACCTGAGGTGGTGACATTGCCTCAGCTTACTGACATTCTTTATGATTTTTCCTTTCCAGGGGTTCTGAAGTGGCGTGGATGATTGCCTTGATAAGCGTATTCTTGGATAAGTTGTGTTTGACATTTGAGTTTTATCCAGAAATTTGTGTACTTTAGAACTGGGAAATTTCATGTATTATTTCTTTGATCATTTCTTTCCTTTCATTTTTGCTATATTGCTTTCTGGGATGCTGGTTAGTCTTATGGATGGTCTTGTGATTTTCTTTTTTGTTTTTTTCCCTATTTTGATCTCTTTTGTTCTATTCCTGGGGAGATTTCCTCAACTTTGTCTTCCAGTCTCTCTTTGACATTTTTACTTCAGTTATTGTATTTTTGATTTCCCAGGATTTTTTGTTTTTTAATTGTTTTTCATTCTGTTCGCTGTATTGTCCTCCTGTTTCTTGTGGGTCAGAAGCCAGGAGGTTGTCTTCTGAAGGGCAAATGAGGGAGGAGGCTGAGGATCTTCTAGTATGAAACCTTGGACTCCATCTCCTTATTTGCAGGGTGGCATGTGGATCTCACCCTCAACTGTGCCTGATATCCAGAGCCTCTCCTAAAGAGGAAAGCCCCATTAGGAAGGGGTAGGCACCTGGCTGCTTGGGGTCGAAGAGGTGACTTGGGGATTTCATAATACCTTGAAAAGAGTTCTAGGCAATCTTTCTGTTTGCAGCTCCTTCCTGGAATCATCTTTAGGTATACCAGAAGTACTTCTAATTCCTGAGACTTTCTGGGGTCCTGGGTCACAAATCACATTATTTGTAAGCTCTTTATTGGCTTCTTCCCTCTGCAGGTTAGGATTTAACCACTCATATCTGCTAAGCTAGTGACAGCCTGTTTATCTGCTTTTAGGGTCCAGACTTGGACTGACTTGTCTCTTCTCTGCTGTTGTCTCCTTTTGTTGTGTGTGTGTGTGTGTGTGTGTGTGTGTGTGTGTGTGTGTGTGTGTACTTACGGATTCTTGGATTATCAATTTAGAGATATTTTGGGAGAGAGAGAATACTCCTCGTGTTCACTCTGCTATGTTTAAAAAGAAACCTTGCAAAAGCCTTGGGATAGAAATCAGAGAGCCAGTAGGCTTGGGATTTAGTTGAAGGTGAAAAATTAGGCACAGAGAATATAATCTAATATTTAAATAACTTTAATCATTGTTAGAGGAGAGGAATTAACAAAGGAGGAATGAAATGGTGAATATATTATTATCAACTTGAACCGAACTGCAGATGCCTGGGAATCTGCATTTTTCTAATCAGCTTGCTCTTCTCCTCCCTAAAGTGTCTTGTTCCTTACTGTCTACACCTTCCTCAAATTTACAGCCTGCCTCAATCAGCTTTCCTTTCATTCTGTGATCTAGTCTTGCATTTCACGGAGAGCATAGAAATGGGAGGCCCCCCAGGCCTTCCCACCAACATACACCTGCATTTGCAAACGTTTTTGTTCCTCCTCCTTCCTTTTACACCAGAGGAAGTGTCCTCATTGGATTAAAGGCCAGTCCATCTGTGTATATCAGGAATAGCCAGTCTCTGAGAGGAGTGCATTACAGAGATCACTGATTCTCAAGACGGGGTTGGAAGCTACAATTTTAAGTGATGTCAGTTTGTAAGGTTCTGCAGTCCGTGGAATCTCGGATATGGAAGCAAACAAGGCATATTGGTTGGCTTTTGATTAGGGATTTGCAGGATGGGTTTACAGAAGGACACAGGGGTGAATAGTTGAGAGCTGGAGGGAAAATGATATGGGATCCCAGTGAGGCAGATAGGAAAGTAAGCTGTAAGTAGTGCAGTAGATTGGGGAAAATCAAAAAGCTGAAAGGACTGAAATTCAGTTTAGAAAAAGCATGTTTATAGGAGTAAAGGAAGTGATCTAAGTGTATGACAGAAGAAATACAGAAGAAAGATCTGGAAGATGAGCTGTACTTTGTGCCTGTGGGTTTCCCCTGTCCATGGTTCTCATTAATAACTTCTTTGGCCTTGTCCCTGCTGACCCCTTCCCCATACTCTCCAAACAGTGACCTCTGAAAGAGTGAGAAGTCTTGGCATTAGGCTTAGCTCTCAGATGAAAATCAAATGCTACCTACTGGTTAAAATTCATAGTCATTAAGGTAACAAAAGCAAGGTAAGGGACAGAAGAAATTAGTAAAGTTGAAACATTTTATTTATTCCACTCATTAAAAGTGAAAATCTACTTATTTGGAAAGCCTGGAATGCTGCATCTAACTATGGAACTTCTCCAGGGGTCCTGAAACATAAGTACTTCTCTAAGAGCCTAAGCAGTTGACAGCAGTTTGATAAGTATACACTATGTTTTAAAGGTATGAATAAAATTAAAAGTAAGGAAAGAATTAAAAAGAAAAGTTGAATATATTTTGTCTCTTTCTCTTCACCAGGTTTTCACACTAATAACGATTTTAGCTTTTCAAAATCTTCGAAATTCTTTTCATCCCTCGTACGTAGGTACTTCTTGTTTCTCCTCATTTGTTCTTTACAGTAGTCCTTTGCATCCCACCCATACCTTTAGAGCATTCTTCTTATTAGTTCCAAATTCTATTCTTTATCCCAGCGTTGTTCTTTCCTTTCTTAGGTGTAAACTGTAAATGCACAGTGTATACCTGCCTCATCCATAACCATAACTTTTGTTTTTATTTTCTTCATCTGCTTCTTTCTTTCCTAATAATTATAGTACAAAGGTAGCACAGCTACTGCCTCTTCAGTTGGAAGACCTAGGCTGATGTGCTGGTACCCTCCACATTTATCTCTGTGAGCTCAGACAAATTATCGAACCTCTCTCACCCTAGTTCGCTTCTCTGTAAAACTGAATATTAATATCACTTATCTTACCAAGGTTTTGTGAGGATGAAAATGAGGTAATCCAAATCCATGCAAAACACTTAGCACATTAGCAACCACACTTTAAGTCTTAAGTGTTATCTGTTACTACTATCAGTCTGTTTTATTGCACAGCAATTTCTGTCCTGTGAAGGATGCCTGTGTTAGCATTTTGCAGTCAAAGGTTTTAGCAACAATCTCTCAGAATGGTGAATGTGGAGTAAAAGAGGAATTTGTATTTTAAGTAGATAAAAGAAATAAAAGGGAGAAAGAGACGCTGTTTGGTTCATAAGAAGCCATTGGCTGTTTCTAACATGCCATCAACTTATTTTTCAGGATTCTTTATTTTCTTTTTTGCTTCTTTTGTCTGCCACTGTATCTTTCACCTTCTGCCACCTTTCTGCCACTATATCCTTGTCACCCTAAGATGTATAATAAAAATGAAAGAGAATTCAATAAGAAAAATTGTTTAAAAAATAAATGAACATTGGTAAACTATTTGCTAGAATTGTATTTTATGTATATATCTGGATTTAACTTATCCATTTGGCCTTTGACATCTGATGACATAAATATAAAATGCTGATCATAATAAGAAATAAGCCCTTTTTTACCCACCTCTGTACTTCATATCAATGGTACCAGCTCCACAAAAAGAAAACATCATCAGTTAAAGTCACTTATTAATTTGGTTAGAGTACTTACTACAAAATATCTGTGTTTCAGATTATATTTAATACCAAACAGATCATCTGGCAAAAGTCCAGATATTACATGTTTTCCTTAAAGTTAGGGCTTAGCTTTCAATTTTTGTATATGTCCTTGGCAGTATTTGGTGATCCTTATCACAAGACTTCTGCAGAACGAACATTGTGACATTTCTGCTGTTAATCTGCCCTCAGGAGTGATAAAGAAACTCTGTTAGTCACTTTAGAAATTGTGATGATTGTTATTGTTTACTGTTTGAATAGGAATTACTTTTTAATCACCAAGCTAAAGATTATGTTCTATGTAATATGTATACTGAATATTGGGCTTTCTTGACACCTTAAATTATAGATTTAAATGAGCAGATAAAAGCAGAAAGAGACATAAAAATAAATTCAAATGCAGGTAGATGATACTGTTCATGTTACTTGTGAAGCCATTGTCCCAGGATCAGAGATGGAGAGAATATGTAGAAAAACTGTATGAGAGACCTGTGTCTTTGCTTAATTGATTAGCCAACATTTTTTCTTTTTGAATAAGCCTGTTTTTCTGTATTTAAACAGTTAATTTAATCTTTCAGACAGGGGAAAACAAAGGATGGAGTGGCCCGAAGGCTGGGTTTCCTGAACCACCAAGTAACAGTAAGTTCTCATTTTTATGTTATCTGCACTTGATATTCATCAATGGTTCAGTGACTAGCTATCACTGTGTCTGTATGGGCCCAGGATGCCCAGTATTGTGGAGGGTACAAAGGAGTTGTGGTGTTTGCTCTCCTGAAACTAATAGAATAACTGGAAAACTAAGACACAGACACTCATATCCTTAACGTGGTTAAACCATTACAGATGGAGTACAGTTTAATCCGCATAGTGATGGCATTCTTTTTTTAAGTTGTCATTTTTATTGAAACAACATTATTATAATATAAAAGATTTGAAAAAGAAGCAGTTATCCTCAAGCTGATTATGCTATCGAATCAACTTTCACTGTTCCAATTGTTTTTATATGCACACAAATTTTTATATAATTATAATATAGATAAAATTTTTATTCTGTTTTCATTTAACATTGCCATATGCATTTTTCACATTTTGCTGAGTCGTTAGAATTTTTAATATTTTGTTAAATTCACTAAATGAAATATCAGAAATGTAAGAAGAAAATTACTCATCCCACTTATAATATTGTCAGACATTTAACGATCAACTTCAGTTTATTTCTTTTTGCAAATGTACATGATCAAGATATTTTGCATTGGACATATAGAGATTTTTCCTTTTCCTTTTTCCCTGCTCCTCCCCCAAAAGCGTCTGTTTTCACTGAAGTGACCATTTTACTGTAAATCTGTAAATCAAAACATTTAACCAGTGAAAACACCCAATCTCATTTCTAACCTATCTCTCTTCATTACAACCTCTGAACACTGAAAAACCTTAAATCTGTAAATTGTCATGATGAAGGATGTTTAGTCTTTGATATTAGCAGCTCATCTCTTGAAGTATAATGAAATTAGTAACAAATTCTTATCAAAGCATGCTTACAAGGATTGAATTCTTGGATCATCAAAACTAGCCTCTTGAAAAGAATATTTCAGTGAGGTAATGGTATTTTGGGGTTACTTTCTGGGAATAATTTAAGTTAATGTGCCTCTGAGCCCTTGGACTATGTACATAGGGTGATGAATGTGATGGGCTTAGCACATAGCCCAAGGAAAAAATGGAATCAATTCAGGATTCCTAGAGTTTGTGTTTAATTCTTTTGATGTTCGAATATATTGGTTCATAATTACTTGTTGAGGGAATATAAGAAACAGTAAATTGATTGCAGTTTTATATAAAGTACTTAGCACAGTACCTGTTTCCTAGTAAGCATGTAATAAATGTTGATTTCCTTCCATGCTTCCTCCCTCCTTTCTTTTGTAAAAATGATATAATTCTGTGTAGGTTTGCCAGAAGTTCCCTTCTTATACTTTTTATCTGTCAGATGTTTTTTGCATACACGTGGTAACAAAAGAATACATGGTTTATTCTTGAGTAGTTGTATTTTGGCACTGGACATTTTTTTCAAATAATATAAACGTTATGTATTTGAATATAGAAGTCAAATAGTTATTAACTTGACAGTTTTAACTTGAGATTACATTATAGATCATCTGCAAGATGATAAACAGTGATATTTCAGCCCCTAACTTTATGTGTTTGTTGATTTTTTATTTTTTTAACTTGCTAAGGAACACTAGAACTTGTCTGCAAGTATGGGAAGGGATATCACAATGAGGCCAATGAGTTTAAGTAATCAGAAATGTGTAATGCATAAAAGTTTTGCTTTAGATACAAAGTTAAAAGTGATAAAGCTATCTGAAGCCAGCTTAAAACTTAACTAGACTCTTGACTCTTTAGGAATTCCTCTGGTCTACTACAATGGTTCAAATTGAACATTTGAAAAAAGAACGTTTTCTCTCCTCTTTCTAGCTGTGACAGGTGAGAAAGCTGATATAAGGGTTCTTCCAAATGAACACTGAGTGGTCCCTGCGCTGGGTTACTGTAGAAGATACTGGCAGTCTAGCTCGAGAGTAACTGTTTCACTTCCCAAAGGCTGTTGCTCACTAGTGAAATTCCAGAGTCCTCTTGGAGCTAGCTCAAAGCTACTTAAATATACCATTAGGAAAATTTGGTCCCTGCTTAGGAATTGATCACTCAGGTGATGAATCCATTACCTGAAAATTAATTTAAGTTCATATATTACGGTAACATTTAAGTTAACTTTTCTTCTACTTAATCAGTTCCTTACATTTGAAATTCTGCTCTAAAATATTTCTGTCCTGTGAAGAATACCTGAGTTAGTACTTTGCAGGCAAAGGTTAGAGCAGAGATCTCTCAGGATGGTACATGTGGGAGAAGACAGGAATTCGAGATTGCCAGAGCTGGCTGCCTCACAGACATGTTGTCTGATCTTGAACAACTCACTTTACATCTTATTCATTGTGCTAAGAGTTATGCATGCTAATTTATAATGTTGAGAATCTTTAATTATGTAACATTTATAAAATGATTATATCCTTGAATATAGCATCTGAAAAAGTAACATATTACTTCGTGAAAAACACCATGTCACCATGAAATGGCTTTCTCTATTATGTCTTTGTTAAATTCTACATTACTTCGACATTGCAGTTTTAAAGATCAAATTTTTAAGCCAGACATGGTGGTGCCTGTAGTCCCAGTTACGGGGGAGGGTGAGATGGGAGAATCACTTGAGTCTAGGAGTTCGAGTCCAGCCTACATAGCAAGACTTTGTTTCTTTAAAAAAAAAAAAAAACAACAAAGTTTTAGGCACCCATTATTTGGATAAATAATATGAAATTAGCTTGGAACCATAATGTACAAAAATTAAAAGAAGGAATGCAGAATTGGAAAGGAGAGAGAGGGGAATTTTTATCTGGTATCTCTAGCACCTAACTATAAGTAGACAAAAAATGTTAATGTACATGTGCATTTAATTTTTGAAGTGGAAGATATTTTTTTAAAGATTACAGTCATAAGAAACTGCTAACAATTACAACTAAAAAATAGTTTAAATGGTTTTGCAAGTGATTGTGATTACATAGCCTGGTTCCTCAATTTATTTTCCTGGCTTGATTGCCTGCAGATTTAAAATATGGACCTAATTTTTGCATGCTGCTCAGGCTTTCTTCATTTACTGAAATGTAGCAGAAGGTAGACTATTCTAAGTGTGTTTTTACTCTTTGAATCACTGTCATCATAGTTACATTGAAGTGCAAGAACACATAACTCTGTGTTAAATTTAGTATAGGGCAATTTTATGCTAAATTTACATATTTATGCTTGGCATATACGTAAAAAACTAGATTTTTACAGATGAATGACTAACAAGTGTTTTAAAAAGATCACGCATTTTAAAGATCTACTGATGGATCTAAATCCATTTACTGATGGAAAACTTTGTAAAATATTTAAATACAGTTCAATTGATAGTATCTTTTTTTTTTTTTTGGTATTCACATTCCATGTTATTAATACACGGTTTTACTTAAAAACAGGTTCATTGTTTCTTAAAGGTGAACTCTAGCTTAATACAGAATTGGACTAAGCTCAAAGGTATTCACTGGTATGTGCCGAATCCACCCACTAAAAGATTATTTGGAGGCAGTTTTCACATAAATATTTTTCCGTTAACCTTTTAAAAACTTTTATTTAGCCCCTGTGAAATATGCTAGCTCTTCTAGGTTCATTAGAGATGACCTAAGATAAATGCTTTTGGGATAGGATAGAGTTCTTATTGACCTTTCCAGGATCTTAGTTGACTTACCAACGTTTTTGTCACTTTTGTTTCACATACATGTACTATTGCATTCTGGAAGCAGGAGGCTGCACTGTCCCTGTGATATGACATTGGATAGATTGCCTGCTTGTTTCCCATATGCTGTGTACTATATTTAAAACCTCTACTTTTCTTTCTTTTTTGGGAGGTTGGGTGGGGTATATGAGTTCCACTTTTAAGACAATAGATTAATATATATCTTTCTTTACTAGTGTTTTGGTAGAGTTTCCTGAACAAATTCTTTTGGGAGCTCCCATAACAGAAATACCACTTTGTAATGAGACAGTTAAAATAGTTAGAGCCAACTGGATTTAAATGTAAAGCTGAGTGATCCAACTTAATTTATTTATTTAGACATAAATACTGTGTTGGAAATGTAAGAGTGTAGCTGGCTTGTAGTGATCTTATTGAAAGGGATTGGTGGGTTACTTGTGCTGGGCAGCCCAGTTCCCAAATACCTGGTTGTTTTCAAACAAAGGCAGGTCCAATAAATAGAGGGCTGTCTATCTGGAGCAGTCAGGAGCAACAGGAGCAGATACATCCTCATTGCTGTCCATCCGACACTGCAGATGGAAATACTCTTCCTCCCCTGAGCAAAGGAGGAAAGATCCAGATATTCCAGAATACCAGCCTTTTCCATTGGTGGCTATGTTAGACTGACCTGAGTGGTAAGAAGCTATAGGCTTTTTTAAAAAATCACATTGGCAAGGATTCTCTTTCCTTACCTACTGAATCTAGGAAGATTAGAGGTAGTGTTAAGCTTGCATCTGTTTTAGTCATATCAATTGAGTCTGTATTTCAAGGCCCATTCATTCAAAGGAAAAAGAATCTGAAATTAGAAAGTAAGCTTTTAATGAGATTAGCACAGATAGCATATTTTTCTGAAACAATCTCAGGAAAGATTTAATGAATTTAAATTTTCATGATTTTAAAAACTTGTTTGACTCATTTTTTACATACACACAAAGATTTCAGATATGTATTTTTTTTTAAAAAGACATAGTATAAGCAATTTTAGGATGTATTTATTGGTTGTAGCATGATAGTGTTTTTAAGCAGAAGAGCAAAGGATGAAATCGTAAAAAAGAGATGGATTTGGATACATAAAAACTAAAACCAAGTTCAGGGAACAGCAGAAGAAAATAAAAAGGCAAATGACAAAGAGCATAAATTGCAGCTGTATATATAACAACAGGTTGAATATACACAAAGGACACATACAAGTCAAAAAAAAAAAGAAAAAAAAGGCCAACACCCCAGTAGAAAAATGACCAAAGGTCTTAGAGAAACATTTTAAAAGAACAAGCAATAAATAATGAAAAAAATTGACCAATCAGGAAAGTGCAGATTAAAAATAAATGTTATGAAATTTCTGATCCATAAAGATTATCAGGAATCTAAAAATGATAATTCCAACTGTTGGGGAAACAGGCCCTCACATGCTGCTGAGAGGATTGTGACTTAGTACTGCCTTTTTGAAGGGAAGTGGCGTAAGTACACAAAGCATAAGCCCATGTCTTTCTAAAGCTTAACTAGAATGTGTGGAAAAATAGAATTCCATAATAAACATATACTGGTTTTATAATTAGAAAACAAATCAAGTATATTTAAAACACAGATATACAAATTTTGACCTGAAATGCATAATCTGACTGAATTTAAACATAAATAGTATATATTAAACAGCTAGGGGAGCAGAGTTGTCTCTGTACTGATGTCCACTTGGGGAACATTTTTGGACTGTTTTTTTAAGCAAGAAGAGGAAATTTGTAGTTTTCTAAAGTCTCAATGAAATTTCAGTCTCTGAAATTTGAGCTGGAAATCTAGAATATGTGTTTTTTGTTCTAAGAGGTCTATAAGGATAGAAAGGTGTTTAAAATTAATATTTTCAAAACTAGAAAACAGACTGTAGTGACAAATGGTTAAGTGTCTTCCAGATATTAAAAGTTGAAGTCTTACAAACTTCTTAATTGATGTTCTCTGTTAACAAAGAAACTGTACAATAAACATAAGGAGAAAATAAGGGTAATGCTCATATTCATTCTTGTCTGGAAAGATGGAATTTTATAAAATCTCAAAGTGTATTACAGTTTGCCAAGAAACATTAAACTGTATTATTTTTAAAGAAAAAAATAAGTAATACTTGATGCATAATGTATCAATATTTAACACCTTATATAAGTTATGAAACATGATAATAAAATAAACACCCATGAACCCACCACCCCATTTAAGAACCGGACATTACCAATACACTTACCTTCACCTTTATCCTCCTTTTTCATATCACCTTGCCTATCATGCCTCCCCCAACAGAGGTAACCACTATCTCTGGATTATTTAGTGGAGAGGGATGGGGTCTTGCTGTATTGCCCAGGCTGGAATGCAGTGACACAATCATAGCTCATCACAGCCTCTAACTCTTGGGCTCATGCAGTCCTCCTGCCTTCACTTCCTAAGTAGTTAGGACTACAGACACACACCACCATGCCTGCCTAATTTTTAAATTTTTTGTTGAGACAGGGTCTCCCTTTATTGCCCAGGCTGGTCTCAAACTCCTGGCTCAAGTGATCCTCCTGCCTTGGACTCCCAAATTGCTGGGATTACACTCATGCGCCACTGTGCCCAGCCTTATCTCTAGATTTTATATGTAGTTGCCCCAGTCTTTATTCCTTTTATCAAATAAATATGAGTCTTTAACAGTAT